>RCAB01000491.1:0-45278 GCA_003640385.1 Setaria digitata | reverse complement strand
AAATTGTGCTTTTCGTCTTTCCGTAGTATGTTTAACTAATTGACGCTTCAATGAATTCATTACACATAGTAGAGAAGAATGGATAAGATCAGTTATTATCAGTTAGGTGAGCCGTAGAATTTGTTCGGAGCTAATCGGGAAAAAGCCTGGCGGTTATAAAATTCCATTTAATTTGGTGTTTGGCGTGGTTTTTTCATTGGATCCTTCCTCTTTTATCTTGGCCCAAGATAGCAAGACACATCGGTACGCATCTTAGGTCCATCATCACCACCACTGCTACCGCCACCACCACCACCGCCGCCACCACCTACGAAGATAATTAATTTTAGCTACGAAAAAAAAAAAAAAAAAACTATAGTAATCGCGTTGCAACTTGACTAATTTACTACTATTCAATGAGTTATACCTTAATCAATTGTAAATATGTATATAATTATACCTTAATAATTTAAATCCCTCATTATTAGTACCACCATTAATTAACAATTTACTCATAACTGTTTGTCAACCCATTTAAACCTATATTCAATTTCAGTAAAATTAATTTAATTCAGTAAATCACCAATAATCGAAATCCAATTCAATTTAAAATTGCATTAACAAACAATAAATTGTATAAAATACTCCCCGTTTACCTCCATAATCATACTCTTGTTGGTAGCCATAACCGCCACCACCACCACCACCGTAACCGCCACCACCACCACCACCGTAGCCGCCACCTCCACCATAACCACCACCGCCACTACTACCGGTAGGTGCACCACTTCCCGGAGCCCCCATATAACAGCTTACGTCACCCATTCTACGCAGCGTAAAGTAAACGACTAAGAGGGAATAAACTTTTCAAGCTCTTTATATAATTCTGAAAATATCACCCAAAATTTTCATATTTTACGGTTTTTTTTGCATAAAATTGTATAACATATGGGAAAATTGGGAAATAAAAGTATGAAAAAATTTGCGTATTATAATAAAAAGAAGAAAACTATTATTTAGTATGGTACATTTTATACTAAAATTGATACATTTAATTATTACTAACTTATAAACTTCATTATAAATATTTAAATATTCTGTAAAAAATAATAATAATAATTGCAGAAATTTAGGAAAAGACCATTTTGAAATTTGCATGTATGCAACAAAATCATCGGATATAAAGTTATAAAAAAATAGTTTAAAAATAATGGGATATAAAATATTACAAGATAATAAATGCGGAAGAAACAAAATATCCTTATCATAATTATCAGTTTCTGGATAATTTAGACATCAAAGAAAAAATATTGCAACAATGTGGAAAATAAAATAAGGATTTAAAAAAAAAAAAAAATGTATATTTCTTAGGGGAAATATCAATTAAAAATTCTTTTTCTCTCTCTCTCTCTCTCTAAATATCCAATAATACCCAAATCATAAATAAACAAACCCCTTCTGAATCCTATTTTTCCGCTTCCAATGAATTAGATTTCATGATAACAAAACAAAACAAAAAATCAAATATATTTAAATTGAAATTGCAATAAATAAAATCTTGCCACCAGGAACTGCAGCAATTTCACATCCTAGTTGAATGCTAAGTGATTCTGAAATAAAGCACTTAGATTTGTCGGTTCAATACCCCACAACAAACTCTCTGATACCAATGATGAATTTCTGCGTGTCATCTGATGGCGTTACGTACAAACTGCATACGTAAATGATTGCAATTTATCACTTCTGAGGTCTTGAACGGGTTTCTTTCACGAATTATAATAATTAAAAAATTGACGTAGAAGGAAGAAATTAAGAAAATCCAATCTTAACTTTGAGACCTTTTCTCATTTCCTTAATCATTATTATAGCTTTCTTGTCAACATTAACTATAACCTATGTAATTTCTCGTTTCTCTAAAATGTCCATTTAGTGATATTTTTCCACTCAAAATTCATTATGGTAAAAGATATCTTCATTATATTTGCGTACACTGGTACACAATTATAATTTTTCATTTTACAATAAAGAAGCAGAACAGACATACTGAAGAAAAAGTTTCAGTTGAAGCTGATGGAGTTAAACCTCCAAAAAGAAGCGAACGGCGAAGCTTATCTTTCTAAACACATGGAACTTTACCCTATAAGACTAGTCACAATTACATAATTTTGCAATTTTAATGACTGGAGCAGTTCGTATGAAGAAAAGGACGTTTTGTTGGTAAACAGCCAGCTTATGAAACAGTTCTTCGTAGTAAGTAATTTAGTCAAGAATACAATTAAAGAACCAATTAATCCAGTTGCTTTCAGTCGATAAGCAATCAAGTACATAAAAAAAACAATGTGACCCAAAAATATCAATGAAAAGAAAAACGATAGATGAAATAATCTGCCAAAAACTAAAACAATCCATTAGAATTCATTGAAATAACAACCAACTGATTTCTGGTTCTTCTATTCCTTCCGTTTCATCCTCATCATTGCAGATCTTGAAAACGACTCATCATCGAAGTACGTGCTCTTTCTCGTCTGGATGCGTTCGCACCATGCAATACTCTCGAACCAGCTGCACCCAATCCCGCTCCTTCTACCCGCATCTCTGTTGCTATTGGTGTTACAATGCCTGAAAAAAAAGGAAAAATTATGCCCTGTTTATACTTTTAAAACGAAGCCTAGCAGTGGCAATAAACTAATATTTAAAGCAGTAAGTTAAGTCTGCAAGCCTACAACTTACATGCTGAGATCGATTAAAAAGTAACTGGTCATCAGCAATAATAATAAAAAAAAAGGAAAAAAGAAAAAAAAAAAAACTAAATAGGCGATAAAGCGTACTGAAGAAAAAAAGCGTAAGACGGTTGTCAACTAATATGAAACTTCATACCTTGATTGTTTTTCCCGATTCCAGTCCCTTCTTGCCAACCCATGGATTTCAATAACTTATTTCCTATATTTGTATCATCAATTGGAATGTCTGATGATCGAACGGCATAGTCAGCGCCAACTTCAGCACTGTCACTTGTAAAGCCTGAAGAATATTAGAAATAAGGAATGAGTGCAAAACATTAGAATTTAACTTGAATATATGATAAAAATGTCTTCAAGTAGCAACCTACAAATTAAACAGTAGAAAATGAAATTGTCTCGAAAAACACCTAACCACTTGGATCTAGTCCAAAAAGGTTACGACGCTCTTTCGCGCGATCTCGGTATTGTTGCGGAACTGAGGATGAGACACCCTGAACTGTGGATATAGAAGGCATTGGAAGCGATGCGCTATCATCGAGGGATGCTTGTAACAAGTGCGCCTCCAAATTTTTCTAAAAAAATCGAATTTTCTGTCAAGAAGTATATATTTAATCATTTACAAGGTTTGAATGAAAACGCTGAGATAGCCAGGAATGAAACCATCATATAAAGTATTGGGTAAACAGCATTCCACCTTACACAGTCTGTAAAAGGGTATGGTGCTGCACAACCACACCATATCCAGTTAAGTTAAATATGTAGAAGTATACCAAACAAAGCAAAGGGCTATCAAAATGAATTATATCAGATATCGATCGATTATAGTCGCTAAAAAATGAAATAACATAAGCGCAAGCAGATTGTTTATTTATGATAGCAAGCAAAATTTTTCTTAATATCTCTCATATAATATAGTCCTCATATTATTCTTCAATATTAATGCAGTCTTCAGCGCAAAAAAAATAAATAAATAAATAAAATGAATTATTTCTCCATCTGCGCAAAACGAAACTATATGTGAGGACTATCCCCATGTCACTTTCAAGTATGTATATGTGGAATTTATTACGGTACCTTATGGAGATCTGACATTCGAACATGTTTCATTAAAATTTCCAAGCTTGCGAACTTCCGTCTGCACAGAATGCAATATTTTTTTTCAATATCGACGAAATTTTCCTCAGATTGTGACCTTAAAAGAAATTAAAAGAACCATTCTCCTTCTCATAATAGTCGTCCAGCAGGACAAATACAACCTGGAAGAGTTAAACCTACGAGTTCGGGAAACAATACACTGAACCTAGCCTAAAAACTGTCGTTACAAACCAAATTACTTCGTAGAATTTTAACATTTTACAGAACCAGTTTTTTAAATTTTATAACACTTCTGTTCAGCTATTCATTGCTATCCATAACATGTTAGAAATTCTAAATTCATATCACATGACGTCTTTACAATATATGTTCCAATTATTTCGACTCAATCGCTTTACGACCATATTTGAGCATCCAAAGGAAATGGAAGAAAAATGAGATATAAGCAGCAAACCATACGCTTTGACTGGTGGAATGACAACTGGATCGACAACTGAAGGGGGTGGCAAATTTGTTGTATGTTGTGCAAAACGATTTCCGCCTTTACTATTTAATGCTACACGACCAACACCAACCGCTGCAATTTTTGCTGCTGGTGGTATTTCTTCTTCTTCTTCATCATCACTGAATGAACCAAATGGATTCTGCAAATAATAGAATCTCGGTTAAATTGAAGTTTTCTCAACAAAATCCATCAGTAAAATAATCAAAAAACAGAAAATAAATGAATTCGTGAACGAAAAGTGTGAGCAAAACTGTAATCCCACTAACACTTGTCTTCTCAAGCATTTTATATGTAAGATCGGCAGTTGGTTCGACGGTGCTTGTTTTCGGCTTCGCAGCAGTTACTAAAGGTGATGTAGTTTCCAATTTTGGAGGCGCTTTCACAGCTAACAACACTTTACTTTGTTTTTTAGCCCAACGAGCCATTTCTCGCGCGATATCTTTTGCAGTCTTTTGCGGCTAAGAATAAACAAAAGAAATTAAGAATTTTTCAGAATCTCCTGGAAAAGTCACCATAGAAATGAACAAATAGTCATGGGTGATAATTCATGACTATTTGTTTAACTGCAATTGAGTTTCAGTAATGAATTTATGACAATAAAATTTATCACCTCTTTTTTTGGTTCTTCTTTCACAGCTTCAGTATTTTTCTCAGCAGCTGGGTTTTGACTTTCATTATTTGTCAGAGCTTCTGAAAATGGATTAATTTAAGCGATGCAAAATTTAGTTTCATGGGATTTCTTCTTTTTTAAATAAAGCACGCATAGGCACACTTAACAAGCAAGATCTTGTCTACCTTGAGTTGTTCCAGTTTGCCGAGACATCAAGTCGCATGGTACATATGTTTGGTATACTGCATTCCAACAGTTCCATTTCTGTGCACTAGCATCCCAGTAATACTGAGAATTGCTATCATAGTAAAGACCGGTGCTTGGATCATAGTATAATCCAGAAGATGGCTCAAATTGATACACAGTTGGATTTGGTGCACCTGTAATATAAAATCCTGTGAAATTTACGAAATAAATTTGAATGAGAAAACCACTGTCATCAATGGTACAACTTTGGCTAAGGCAGATGATAACTAAAACATGGAAAATTTTTTAAGTCTAAAATAAAACATACGATATCTTTTATAACGCCCCCAAGGAGTTTCCACAAAACCTAAATCAGCAGCTCCTTTGATCTGTGGTCCAGTGTAGGCAGCTAGTGGTCCCGGTATACCACCTCCAGATGCAACAGCCTGCGAATCCTGCAAAATCCAATTGATAAGACACCAAAGAGTCCAGTTTGGGGAAAAGAGTTTTGTGAAGAATACAAGGGGAAATATATATATATATATATATATATATACATATATATATGTATATACTTCCGCTCCTTATATATTAATACATACAAGGAGCGGAAGAAAAGGGTCATAAATATAAGCCAATTGAAGAAAAACTCAAACTGAAAATTCCGATTTCACGAAATTAGCAGTACCTGACTCGTTATGTCATCCACACAAACAAAATTTCTGTCTGCTGACGCCTCATCTTTGAAATAATCAGTGACAACGAAATTCGTCTCATGCGGCAACGGGGGTGGGGGTCGGTTGAGAATAGGCGGGATTGGAGCTGTTGTTGCAGAATATGTTGGTGGTAACTAAAAAATTTAAATTGCCCTCGGAATAAGACTATTCTAACAAAGCTCACTGAAGAGAACGCAGCCCAAAAATTAAAAGCCAAACGAGGATATACTTTTAATCTTTTGATGGGAGACAAAAGTTCTTAAATCACAGAAAATAGAACTTGGAATGAAATGAACGAAATAACTCAGTGGATGGCAGCAACGAGGACTTTAGAGATGCAGCTCCAGCATTCAAAAAAAAAAAAGCACTTTATTTCTGTAAAAGTCCATAATTCAAACTGAACCCCCAAACATGTTCAAAAATCTAAACTATCAAAGGCGAAAGGAAGAGATATGTTATACAAACCGTATCACCACCGGTAGTCATCATTGAGTTCGTCATCTGCCGAATCAATTGTGCCTTTGCAATCGCCAGCTGTGCGGCCTCCACACCTGCATTGCCACCTGAAAGCAATTCTAATATTAAGCGGAAGTAAAACTGAAATAGTTCGAGACTGAAAGTTGCAAAAATGATTTAAAATTGTACGTCAAAACGTCTTAATCAAGAAAACTCTTAATATTATGACTCTGATTTTAAAATTTATGTAGAAAAAGCACCAGTTAACATATTACTTGGCCCAGCTGTAGGCCTAAAGGCGGGCATTTGACTGATTCGCTCAGCCGTCTTTTGCATTGATTCAGTTGCTGCTGTCGTTGACAAAACTGTATTTAGCGGTAATCTCGAATAAGTAACCATGACTAGAAATAAGAAATCTGTAGAACTTCTATCTCAAAGAAACTGGATGTAACAATGAGCAATAATTTCTTAACAAAATAAAAAAAAAAAAAGAAAACAAATGAAGGGATAACGAAGTACCATAACACACAGTGAATATACTTACATCAAAATTACGAAATTTCCGCATACCTCACAATTTGGAAATCATGTTATTATTCTTTCCTATTTGGTGAATTAAAGGCTCACCCGCACAACCATCGATAAGTAAGGGTATTTTATTCAATGTCAACATAATTCTTTCCGCATCGTCAGCACTACGCATTTGAACGTAAGCATAAAGGCCCGATTCAGCAATATGAACACGCAAAACGTCCAATGAAGATATTCGATTCATTTCTGCTTGAATTTTTGCTTCCGTACAATTTAATGGTATTTCCCGCAATAAAAGAGCTAAAAATATATCAGTAATGCCAAAATAACTCAGAAAATTTTCTCTTTCTTACCTAGACTTGGACTTAAATTTCGTAACTGCTAATTGTAATTTGGTCCCAAAAGTTAAATTTGCTTTAAACTTAGAGACTTTTAGAATTACAAAATTATTTATTTCCACAAATTAGTAAACTTACTGTCACATTTTGCGACGCCAATCGCAGCGTAACCCTTTCGAGTCAGACCATCTGACTCCATTCTTGTTAAATTACATTTGAAACAAGCTCCACGGTTTTTAAAATTTTTTATCGTGCACTGCAAAATTAAGTGTTTTTGATGTAAAGAGAGAATTGAAAATTTTGTGCTTAAATTCCAGAAAAAAAAATATGAAGTGGCATAAAACGCAAATTGTAAATAACAGGAACAAAATTACCTTTGCGCACATCCAATCCCCGGAACCAGAGAGACCCGACGACCGTCCATCTAGACTGTCATAACGTGAATATTCTAATTTAACTGGTCGTCCATCATCCAGTAACAAAGTCCCCTGAAAAAAAATAAACCATTAAAAATGGACATAGATACAACCGTATGACCTGAAACACGATTTACGCGGCTTCTACTTTCACGCATTTGAACATTTGACCAGAGTATAGATTATGTTTTCTCGTCGTTCGAAAATTCTATGGAAAAAAGGGACAAAAAATAATTGTATAACGATACCCAAGGGGAAAAAGTGCTGAAAATGGTTGTTCAACATGTGAACATGCTAACCGATCCTGAATCCGCAATGTACATGCAAACATTTCCGTGAGAAAGTTTTCAGAACTTTTCGCAGAAATAAGCCTTGATTGCAATGGAACTACCACCCTTTGAATTTTGATAAGCTACGAAACTAGGCCCTCGTCATTTGTTAAGGGGATAAAAATCGGAGTTTCCCTACAGATAAAAATTATATATACAGTGTTCGACCTTGTTGTATTCCATCCAAGCTTGTGCGCTATTCACATCTCCGAATTCCACGAATCCGAAACAACGGTCTGGACCTGTAGTTATTGCAACAAGTTAATGACAATGAAAGATTCTGGATTTAGAATCCACGATACTTTCCTTCGTCTGGATGCAATATTCACCACGGGGCTCGCTGCTTACTTTTCTCAACTAGGTACTACTAATGGAAACGGAAATAAAATACATTTTGGAAACGGGACACAGCTCTACTTTTATCCTAATCTATTTTCACGTTCAGCTAACGGATATCACCACGATGACAATGTATGGAAATTTCCGAATTACCTCCACCCTTCCTCAGCATCAATACGTAGCAAAATTTTGTTATTCCTGCAGGATTCAGAATCGATGATACTATCGCTTCGAACTGTTAGCAAGACCACTTTATAGGTCCGAAAGCACTTTAAACAATAGAAGTGTCTTCCGGAATGTATTAATTCACCGTAATTTTCTACAGAATTACACTACATATTCTTGTAACAGACAACTGATTATATATGGTAAAAGTTATGGAAAATAGAAAAAAATTTTGACACACAGAGAAAAAAAGCTGTTACGAATAAACGGTATAAACAAAATGAACCTTAAGCAAAACAAAATATGCAGAATTACGCAATAATATTTAGTAATATGAATTTTATTACAAAAAACGGCATTTACCTTTATGAATTATGCGGATGTCCTTGACTCGAAAGCCCTGACGAGCAGTAAGTGCCATTAACTGAAACTTAGGAAAGATCACCAATTTTCGCTGAATACATTAGTGTATAAGATAAAAATTCAAAGAACTCGCATTATGATACCGTAAAAGTTAGCTTTTTCAATTTGTTAACGATTGCAGCATTGACGATTATACGATCCTGGCCATTAATTTACACTCAATAAAAGATCAAGTTAGCATTTAGCCAATTTAGACTGAAATTAAGTGTGAATGTTCAAACGTTGCTAACAACGTAAGTAAATGACGTAATAATCGATCTAGAAAATGATCATATGACAATAACTGAAGAAACATATCTCACCGCATCTCGTTGCGAATCAATTGGCAACATTTTCATAACGATTTTGTAATGTGGTTGTCCGTAAAGCGCTGTATGCGATGCATATTTATCAGTTTGCGATTGGGCTTGCATAGAAGACAGGTAAGGCAATGCACTTGAAAATTCTCTTGGCTCCTAAACGGCTACAATTTCGCGTGTCGAGCATACTTCACCACTTTATTTTTCGAGTACAATTCATGTAAATGTGATTTAAGAAATCACGTGAACCAAATATTAAAATTGTTGGATGGCTGAAAGACCTCTCTGTCTCTATCGATTGATCGACGCCTTCGATCGTTATCGTGCCGTGGTGAACGATCATGACTACCACGACTGCAACTGTGGCTACGACTACGGCTTCTACTACGACTTCTGCCCGATGATCGCGATCTCGAATACCGATTTCGGCCTGTAGACTTCCTTTTAAACTTACTTGATTTGGCTGTGAAAATATTTACCATTGAAAGATGAGATAACTGAATTAAATACTCACGTCGCCGATCTCTGGACCATGAACGGGACCTGGAACGGCCTCTTGAATTACTCCGTCGATATCTATCACTGCGTCTGGAATAATTTATCGAATTCCAAGCACCATTTAAAATTAATTCTAACAATCACAATTAGAAAGCCTAAACTGTGACACAGGATCCTGCTGAAAAAGATTCTTGCATTTTTTTCTTTTTGTTCACAATCATTCTCCAAACGCTACCAATTATCTTTCTTAAGTCATTAAGTTAAGCCTCATGTTGAAACGATCTTTATATGGTGCAGAAAAAAAGAAGTCTCGACCAAGTACTATCCAATCCAATATGAAATCTAATTTTATAAAATATTTCATTATACCTTTCATTATCATAGCTACCGGAACGATCACCATCACCACTGTAAACAAATGGAAGCATGTTTTTCGATAATAAATCTCCGCTGGCACAGTTCTCTAAAAAAAAAAAAAAAATTACAATTCATCATATTAATAATGCATATCCCTAATTCATAGGACGATTTAAGTTCAAAAAAAAAAAAGAATTATCTTCAAGTCAATTTTCCCTAATATCTATGATTTCATCAACGTAAGAGCAAAATTATGCCCTTATTATTGTGACTTCTATCACCACCACAATGTAACTATAAACATCAACAGTATAGTCATTATCACTATAACATTATCACAATACTTTTTTATAACAGACAAATAATAGACCGATATCATTGTACCTTGCTAGAGAAAGTATGTCATGATAATGTTGAAAGATTTGGCTCAAACATTATCACCAAAATATCACTAAGCGAAAAGCAGCACTATCATTAATAACCTATTATCATTATCATAATCATCCGACTGCTATTACTAACCAGATTTGTAGGGACACACATCAAGTTACATCAAGCGACATTACCCATCCCATTCTCATCCGTTGATAACCCAATCGATCACAGTTTTTAACGCGGCCCGAGATATTCTGGAGAAACGTTTGGAAGTGATGGTCGAAAGGTATTATCTGCTCTGTTTTTGGTAAGATTATTTATTCAGGAGTGAGAAGGCTGCGCGGGATACTTTGGATTTTTTCCTTCTAACTTAGGCTCTTATTTAATGATGAAATTTGCCATATTTTTAAGCGATTCTTGCTCAGCCAATTGACTTTTGAGTATATATTTTAGCAAATGATTCAATTATGTACAAATTCCGTTTGTTTCTTAAATGAATGCATCATTTAAGAGCTAGTTTTGAAAAGATTCAAGATTTCTTTTGAATGGTGAGCGCTATACAAATGCTTTAATTCATCTACATATACAACAGCCTAACACCGTCGTTTGTCTTAACCGGCTATTATTAATGGAATTCTGGTAACTGATAGTTTTTTTTTTCATTAAATATGGATTGTACTTTAGCTGTGTTTTGTGTAATGAACTATAAGGATCGGTTCAAAAGCAAAAAAAAAAAAACTAGATTTTTATAGGAATTTCCTGCCTGACTATACAGTCTAATCCTGGAAAAGGATTCGAATTCAGGACAAAGAGATTTTAGGATTTAAATACTAATGTATTCATTAGTAATCGCGAATGTTCAGAAGGAATTAGAGGTATATTTGAAAAAAAAAAAGAAAAAAAGAAAAAAGGTGAACGGAACTAGTTTACAAATCTTAGCAAAATCTTGAAAATTTATTTATTTCCCAACATTATTATTCATTAAATTCTCTGCGGTCTAAGTGATTTCACTGTCAGTTGCCGTATGCGTGTTTCTTAAGATTTCTTTAATGAATTCCAATTTTACCAATTAGAGTTTTTTAAATTTACAGTGTAAGTATTAGCAGTAACGAATACGTGGTTCTGGATTCCAGAAAACAATAAAATAACGTACAAAATTTATTGATTCAGAAAGCATTAGTGTACACCATACAAATTTCGGGATAATTTATTGATTCCAAAAGCTTTAGTGCAAAAATCGAATGATTGGGTTACCTATTTTGCATATTGTCCAGAAAATCATTCGTTGGGCTGCGTTTCCTGCTTTATCTCATTCACCGGGGTTTGCTCTTCGGTACTTTCCGGTGTGTGTTTGCTGCGGTCTCCAAAATGTCTCCTCCTGTCCCGTTCAAGTTATACGGGTTTTATAGCAAGTAACTGTTTCTAATTTTGTCATTTCCTACTTTGATGTTTTTTCAAATTAATTAATGGTAGCTTCATTACACATTCAACGGTTGCCGAAAAGAGTATTTCATAGATGTTCTTAAACGGTCTTTTCCGTTTCTTTTCGTGAAATTTTATCTTATTATAACTTTAAAGAATGTCTGCTGTGATCACTGTTGGATCATTCTTCCTTTTCTTCTGGAAAAAAAAATTCCTTTTTTCTTGTAGACTATTTCATCTCTATAAATGTTGTTCGTATTTTCTAGCTTTTTTCTTCTCCTAATTTTTTTTAGTAGCCTGGAATAAGGATCTATTTGGCTATTTTCTCATTATTTATTTCTAAATTCCGCCTTGATGTTTTTTTTTTTTTTTTTTTTTTGTTCGTTTGTCACAAATGCTTTCTTTTTTCTTGCAAGGTTTTCAGGAATGTTCCGAATATTTATTAAATGGTCTATCGATGGCAAATTTTTTTTGGATTTTGTCGAATTATTGCTTGAGAGATTTCCATCAGCGAATCGTTTGCTTAGTGTAAATCAGAATTCTTCCATAATTTCTGGAATTTAGATCAGTAAAGTTATACTATATGGAATTTACAGAATAAGTGAAGAGTTGGTTTCTTTATAAACAAATATCTATGATGTCGTGGGAAAAATGTTCCAAATTAGAAAATTGATGGAAAAATTGCTAAAAATTACCTATTATTGTTTCACTTTTAGTTTAATTTTAGTAGATTTATAAACTTTATAAGTTAAAGCCTATATAGCTGATTTGCATCTGATTATTCTCTTCGTACTTTACACTAACGTTGGACATTACTTTTCCATTTATTAGTTGTCGTTCGGGAATAGTCTCTTCTCTTCCTTTCTCCAGTACCTGCAGGATTCTATTCATATTATTGATAAAATTCATTATAATTTCGTTCTTTATTCAGTGTTTCGGCAGGAAGAAGCTGTTGAATAAGCATGGCGCACTGTTCAAATTGTTGAAACATTCCATAGCAGAAGAAACTTGACGAAAGATGAATGCCTCTTGAAATGCAGCTGTTCTTCATAATGAATAATTTGTTGTTGGCCCTTTCATCACCTTTCTGTGTAGTCGACATTTTCTTCAACTGTTGGTACAGGCGATCTTTGGTTAGTTTAGCAAATCTGTGAAGTTAGCCAGATAACTTTTTGCTTATTTTGTTATTCTTTACATATAACTATCTGAAGAAAAAAAATACAATATTTTCTTTTTTTGAAAACAACTGCTTCTTCATTAAAAATGGAAGAGAAAAAACGGGAACTTTTTTTGCTGGAATATAATTGTTAGATTTTATTTTATAATTAAGTTAGATTTATCGACTATGATTGGTTTTGTAATGTCTATAGTTCCAAAAAAGAAAAGAAAAGTACAAAAAATAGCAGTGCACGAAGAGATGCACAGCTACTACTGTGCATCGGCAAAACAATTTGGGAAGGATTGACTTGAAAAGTGCAGCTAAATGAAGCATTCCAAATAACAAAAAATAAATGCAGACATTGCTGGAGTGGTAGCTAAGATGCATCCATAGATTAGCTTAGAAAGGTATAAAGTTTGCTTTTTAATAATTACCTTTCTTTTATTTGCTAATATTTTTAATGGCTTACGGAAGAGATTGTATTTATTTTATCTTTTTTTTTTTTCTAGCATACTCTTCTAAGGTAGTTTTTGAAGTTTTAGAATCCTCAGCTATTTTTTTTTAAATTTAATCATAAAAAATCGATATTATTTGGTACTTGTGTTTATACTGCAGTGCACATAATCTGAGGGAAATGTGATATTACTGTTATATTCTTCCCATAAGTAGAAAAACGGAGAAATCTACGTTATTTCGGTTATTTTTCGTGGTTGATTTAAGTAAAGAAATAGGTCTCTTTATTTTAGAGTGACACTTTTAGTGGTATGGGTGTTATGTTCTTTTTGGAATGCGTATTATGAGTTTTGCAGAATTTTGAAAGCTACCGGTTGGAGAGCTTGCCCTTGCAGTCATTTTTCATGGAAGTCAGCTGTGGCCATCTAATAACTATTACAGGAGATTCAGGATGATAACAAACATCCAAGGAAAGTTTAGGTGGTGTCGCAAGCATTGCGATGAATCAGCCCTTTTATTACTGTCGTAAATACTAGTATTGCAGTTACCTTCCCATTAATTGTTAAATAAGGTGTACAGTAAATCCGTGAAATGGCGACGCTCTTTTTATTTTTATTTTTTCTTTTTCTCTTTAATTGTGAAATTTTCAGATGAATCACTTGACGTTATCATATGACTACGCGGTCATTACCGTAAGCACCTGTCGAACTGTTATTGTTCTTGTTGTAGTATTTGTTGTTGTTATTGTTGATTTTATCCAGCGGACGTTGTTACAGCCACCTTCTCAATTTCCTTTTATTTTTAGGTTTCATTAAATTTTTGCAATAAGAAAAAAATTCTTTAAACATGGCAAATCGTCTCCAAAACTAGAGTAAAAGTTTTATAAACCCAGTGGAAAAGTATCCACTTTGTTTTCTTTATTTATTGCTCCAATCTGTTAACTGATGTTTTGAAAGCAACGATGAAACTACACATACATGAAAATGGTTTCTTTTTTTTTTTTTTTTTTTTTACGTAAAAATCATTCATCATCGGTAAACAAAAAAGGCAAAAAGAAAGAAATAAACAAGAAGAGCTTTCAGAAACAAAGGACGCGTATCTAAGTTGACGGCCGGCCGTGTTTGTTGCTGGTATCATAATCCGAGGTGGAAACTGAGGGAAATGCAGCACATAAGGTGTATGTATGAAAGCGTTTTCTTCCCTTTTTCCTTAATTTTTGTTGTCACCATGACAGCATTTAGATCATTAATACACAACATTAGTGTGCAGTTTTTCTTTTTTTTTCTTTTTCTTTTTTTTTTTGTTTGTTTTTTGATAATTCCTAACTTTGTTGACAGTATAAGTTACTTGAAAGGAAGGGAGATGTTAGGTACGGTCGTGTCCGGTGTGTAGTCGTGTTTATTGTCGATCTTCGGCATGCACGATACACTTGTTGACCGGAATTATGATATTTGGTGAAGAGTCGAAGTAGACTAAAAAATGGAAATTTGAAATTAATTTTACTAACCTTCTTATTACCTTTGTTGCTTGACTTATTTAGTATTACTGGTAGTAGTTGTAGTATATAATACAGTGAAATTTTTGTTGCACATTTCTTACATCCGTTGTTTACATTTGTTTTCATGTGCTTTCAAACCCGAAATTTTCATTTTACATCTGTTAGGTTTTAAGGTTGTGTAAGAAGTTGAGTTTTAGGAGAAACAAAATTGAGGAGTTGAGTTTTGTATTAAGTGTCTTGCTCAACAGATAAGTTTTCTTTGGTTCAACGGGTTGGGTCTCATCAACAAGTGGAATTGGTCCGGTTTGACCAATTCATTTCGTTTGTTTTATTCGGCGTTGTGAGTTGCTTCTGTCAGTTCGTAGGTAATTGGTTTGTTCTCGCTAACTAAATTTGTTCATCAGATGGCTGAAGTAGTGGATGCAGAAAATACCTCCGCAGACGTGGACACCTCTGGTGATGCCAATGATGTAGCAAAAAGTATTGTTTGTGAAGATGATAGCAGTATTGAGAAACGTAAAGTCAGGAAGAAGCGCAAGCACAAACATAAGCATAACGATTCTAGTCATGACGAAGATTATAAAAAGCATCATCATAAGAAAAAAAAAGAGAAGAAGGTTTGATTTTGTTCAATTTTTAAAGCGTGATTTTGAATGCTGAAGTTGTTAAAATTCCAAGCTTATTGAGTATTTTATAAAACTTAATAGGATGATTGTTCAACTCTTGACACGTACTTCGTAAACTTTAAAAAATTAACATATGGTTTAAACTTTTCTACGATTATATGCTTTTGCTGGATGAAGTTGTTGCAGGTAAGAAAGCATAAAAAAAGCAAGAAGAAGAAGAAAGCTGATGGCGATAAGGAATTCAGCGATATTGAACTTGATGAACTGGAAAAACGGAAAAAATTGTTGGAAGAAAAACTGCAGAAAGAAAATGAAAGAAAAGGCAAAGGTTTGATCTTCTTGATTTCGACGGAGATTCACAGTCCCATTTCTTTTTTTTTTTTTTTTTTTTTTTAATTAAATTTTCCAACCACACAGATTAAGAAAATGGCAGTTGATTTTTGTGTGATAGACCATTAGTATCTTTCTGAGTGAATCTGTATACCCTTTACTTTTATTTTTTGTAATGTGAATATATAGCTATTTCAGATGATCCGGATGTGCAGACGGGTAAAATATCAGAACCTGACAGTGATAGTTCATCTTTCTTCAGCAGAAGGGAAGGTAGGCATGATGAAAGCAGACAGATATCTTCAAAAAGTGAGGTGTTATCTAGGAATGGGGTAGAAAAAAATGATGGTGTTGCACCAAATGAAAAGTTAGGGAAGAAAGTTTCCAGTAAAAATGGGTCTGAGAAAGTGGATGATGACGAAGCTGCAGTAAGTGATGATTTGGCAAGGAAATTAAGTCCATCACCTGAAACAGGACGAAAACGTACACATTCACGGGAACATGTAAGACTTTCTGAACAATATGAATTGGCAAAGAAGAGAAGGAAAGAGATTGAGCAGTTTCTAAAAAATGATGGGCAAAATAAAGAAGATAAAGTGGAAACCGATAAAGGAGTAGAGGAGAAAATAAATTCTAAGAAAAGTGAAAAAAAGGAGCTACAAGAAAGTAAAAAAGATGATAAGAAGAGAGATTTAGAAGGAGTAAGAAGAAAACCTGTTGAGAATTCTGAAATTGCAAAAAAGGTTGATGTCGATGATGAACATCAAGTCTCCACCGACCGTAAAAATGATCGTGAGAGGCGAAAAGAGAGCGATTCAAGTACAAAAAAACGAAGTGAGGGTGATCGATCCACCGACATAAGACGGCGTAGCCATTCTACTGATAAACGGCGTGGATACAATGAAAGGACAGAAGAGAGGCGGTCGGATTCACGTGAGCGTAGAGGTCGCCGTAGCGCTTCAAAATCCAATGATAGACGTAGGAGTAGGTCTCGATCAGGTCGCATGGGACGTGAGCGTGAGCGTAATCGTGAAAGACGTTCCGATAGACGGTCACGTTCTGCAGGACGACGTGCTCTACGCTCCAGGTCCAGGTAATTTTTTTTTTTAATTTTGGAGTGTGGGAAAAAAAAACTTGATGGAATTATTTATATCTTTCTTTGCCAGTAACGAAATATAGAGCTTATACGCTAATTTTTTATGTTGTGCATTTTCGGGTCAGAATTTTTTGCCTTTAAGGTCTAAGGAACGAATGCGAAGGGACGGTTCGAGATCTAGGGATCGCAGTGGGCGTGAAAGGAGCAGAATACGTGAACGCGACCATTATCATCGAAGCAGATCTGGCGATCGCTTTCGTCGGAGCAAATCTAGAGATCGTTCCCGACGAAGCAGGTCTCGAGATCGTTCTCGCCCAGAACTAAAACGTCGCAAAGATTCATCCCGAGAAAGGGAAAAGCATGAACGCGCTAGATCGAGGGATCGACATAGTGGCAAATCGAGAAATGAATCCCGCCGAGATTCTGGTGGGAAAAGTCAAAGTCGACGGGACGATGTTTCAAAGTCGGAAAACAAAATTCAGCGGTGAGTTTTATTAACTCTAATGTAATGGTACACACTTTACTATCGTCCTTTAAACTACGTTTGTTTTAATCGTCTTAGAGATTGTACAATTTAGGAATGGATTTTCCTTAATTCATTCATTGTGGTGGTGCCCATTTAGTTGTTTATATTCAGGGAACAAAAAAAAGATTACCACCATCGAGAAGATAGTGTTAGCTCGATTGAATGGGAGGATCCTGACGAAAAAGAAGAAAAAAAAATTCAAGAGCTTCGGAAACGTCGTCAGCAAATCATTAGAAATATCGAAAAACAAAATGATGAGAAAGAACGATCAAGGTAATAAATATTTTTTTTGTGGGTGAGGAATTGTTCTGTCGGTGAAGCTTGCTAAAAATTTTAATTATAGAAGTTCAGTTGAGTTTTAATATATAATTGCTGAAGTAGTCATCAGATATTTGTTTAGAGCAAATACCGATTCTGATGAGGTGATACTGGATGAAGATAATCGCGAAAAAACAGATTTCAATCCAGAGAATATTAAGCATGAGATGAGTTTTGAAAAATCTGGTGATGATGAAACATCAAGCCAGTCAGCTGAAGAACAACTACTTCGAGAAGCTGAACAGGAACTGCAGAAAAAGCATGATAGTGATGTGTCCTGTTCTAGTAGTCCGATCTCACCTGCTGGGGAAGATACACCCGCAGATTTCTACGGTGATTTAAAGGAGAAAATGGTCCATATCAAGGTTTGTTTAAAAAATGCTTTTTTTTTTTTTTTTTTAATCGATTACTGTGTTTAAACTATTTTATTGTCCTGATTTTATTTAGGGCCAAGAAGAATCTGCTGTTGACCGTGCTTTGAGAAAAGCTGTGGAGGAAGAAGCGGAAGAACTACGCAGACAGCGTGGAGAGGACCCCAAGCAGGAAGGGGAGGATAAGGCAACCGGAGACGCTACAACTTCG
Organism: Setaria digitata; assembly: GCA_003640385.1. NCBI lineage: Eukaryota > Metazoa > Nematoda > Chromadorea > Rhabditida > Setariidae > Setaria > Setaria digitata. The sequence goes on along the minus strand of RCAB01000491.1, from coordinate 26,910 downwards.
ACTACTTTTGATATGTTTGCAACAGATGCTGAGCTTCCGCCTGAGGTCTATCTTCTAAATAGAAAAGTCAATGTATGTTTTTTGAAAGTAATTCGAAGTACTTTTTTATTTGTTCTAGGTACTAAACAAAGCTGCAATAATCGTGTCTGGACAGGAACCAGCTAATGCGTCGTTGAAGGATAATTGGGATGATACCGACGGTTATTATAGTTGGTTTTTCTGAGACTTGTAAATCTGCCTAGCAGTGGTTTTTAATATTAGGAGCACTGAAAGCATTTTTGATTATTTATTAAACAGAGCCGTTTGACATTCTTATATGTGAACTCTTTCGATAAACCGATGCAGAGTCGTATTCTCCTCAAGGATCCCCTTTTTTTTTTTTTTTTTTTTTTTTTTTATTGAAATGCAACCTGATCTCTAGATCGAATTACCGAATCGATTAGTTGCGATATTTTTGCAGGGATTCGTATTGGTGAGATGCTTGATAGTCGATATCGTGTTTATGGTTATACTGGTGCTGGAGTGTTCGGAAATGTTGTGCGTGCTACGGATGCGGCACGAAGTAATACGCATGTAGCAGTGAAGATTATTCGGAATAATGAAGTGATGTAAGTTTCACGTTTGTTGGGGACGATCCGCACAGCAAAAAGTTCTTTTCATTTGCCTCATTTCTGTTCATTGTCTAAAGTGTATCTAGTTTATTTGCAGTGTAATTCTGGCTCTTAGCTCCCATAAAAACAAATTTCATTTGATGAATTTTCTTCATTTTTGGTTATAAAATTACATGTAGAAAAGATTCTGTTTGCGAGGTTAAAATCGTGATGGTATTTTTCATCTACAATTATTGGAATGTTCTAAATTCTAAAATATTTCTTATACATATCATTTGGCAGGAAAAATTGCTTTGCGGAGCGTCCCAATAATTCTGCTGGCTATCGGCTGCTGTGATGATTTTATTATTTTGAGTGCAGAATCTTAATTTATCTAGTTAATTGTAGAATCGATGTGCTGTGGTTTGTTACAGCCAAGCTGTGATGCTGCAGTGACGAGTTTCCTTCGTGGCCGGCAGCCATTACCCACCACTACCACTACCATTACTACCACCACAACCACCATATACATATATAGCAATGAATCCTCTCATTTGGTACATTCATCTCAAATACCCATTAGCCAATTTGTTTGATAGCTTCCGTAGTTCATACCCCCCGTGGCTGTTCCAGAGGTTTATAGTTGAATTGAAATTGATGTTTGAAGTCATTTAGTGGATCCAGATTTGAAATTGTCTGTTTCCTCTTTCCAACTATCGTGAAATATCGCGACATTACTTGCTTTGTCGTTTCTCCAAGCGTGTTAGCCAGTAGCCTTTGAAGTGGATTTGGAGATGGTGGGGATAAAAAAAATGTTTACTAGAATTGAAAATTATATTCAGGCGAAGAACGGGTATGAAGGAGCTAGATATTTTAAAGAAATTAAATGAAGCGGATCGAGATGATCGGTATCATTGCCTTCAGCTCTATCGGCATTTCTACCACCATCAACATCTCTGTTTGGTTTTCGAATCCCTCAGGTACAAACTGCTTATAACTTTCCTCGCTGTTTTGTTAGCGTATCTAATTTCTCCTTGTTATGTCTTCTCTCATTAATAATTTTACTACAGGAACAATATGGAACTTTTTTGCAGCATGAACCTTCGTGAATTGCTTAAGAAGTACGGAAATAGCGTTGGTTTACATATGAAGGCCGTACGCAGCTATACACAACAACTTCTGATGGCTCTTAGGCTTCTCAAGAAGTGTAATATTCTTCATGCGGATATCAAACCAGATAACATTCTTGTAAGAATGGAATTATTTCCACTCATTTTCAAAATGTCGGATTAATATTGATTTACAGAGTTTCTTTTCTCGCAAGATTAAGGTTAAGTTAACGATATTTGAGATGTATGAATTTCGTTATAACAACAACTGATAAAAAGTATATTCCAACTATTTGGTCTTTTCATTTGAATTTAGTTCTAACTGTGATACAGTAACCATCGCTTCAGTACTTTTAGGTCCTGTAACTTTTTACAGATATCGTCCTGGATTTCTGATATCACTAGATTTGAATTCTGTTGTCAGAATGTTAAAAGCAGTAGTTTTAAATATATTGAAAGGATGGTTACTGTGTCAATATTATATATATTTCTTTACATTTTCCGAATTGTCATTAAGAAATCTTACTTTTCAACTTACGAAATTTCATCTTAGGTGAATGATACCAAAATGACTCTAAAATTGTGCGATTTTGGTTCCGGTTGTCACGTTGCTGATGCTGAAGTGGCACCATATCTTGTATCTCGTTTCTATCGTGCACCGGAAATAAGTAAGAACTTTGTTCTTGGTAATTTAAATCTACACTCCAAAAGTTTATTCTCATTTAAATCTACACTCCAAAAATTTATTCTCATTTTAATCTACACTCCAAAAATTTTTTCTCATTTTAATGAAATTTTACTTTGATTTGCAGTGCTCGGATTACCGTATGATTTTGGCATTGATTTATGGTCAGTGGCTGTGACACTGTATGAAGTGTATACAGGAAAAATCATGTTCGCAGGAAAATCAAACAATCAAATGCTAAAGTTTATGATGGATTTGAAAGGAAAATTTCCGAACAAAATGGTGCGAAAGGCGCAGTTCAAAGATCAGCATTTCGATCAGAATTGTAATTTTCTGTATCATGAAATCGACAAAGTGACGCAGCGGGACAAGGTTTGTTTTTTTTTTTCTTGAATAGCTTCAAATTTTTGGTTTCCACCACTGTATGCTGGATTGGTTTATCAATTCATTCGTTTTTGAATCAGGCTGTTGTTGCCAAGTATCAAGTTATTTCTTTTACTCATGCCTGTTTCTATAACTAGGACTTTAATTAAATTCGGCGCTGTTTAGCTCGTTTCTTTCTTGAACTTATGATTTCTCAGAAGGCTCTTAATAGTATAAACTTAGTCNCCCCCCCCCCCCAAAAAAAAAAAAAAAAAAAAAAAAAAAAAAAATTTATTCTCAGTTTGCTGAGATCTGTGTTTCAATGTTTGTAATTAAATAATATTTACTTACAGATAACTACAATGTCCGTCGTGAAAATCACTCGAAATTTAGAAAGCGAACTATTGGGTGACCAGGAACTTGATAAGGTAAACCAATCCTTTATTTTAATTTTTGCTTACTGACCACTGCATCATAAGTTTTTATCTTATTTAACATTATTCTAGGAGGGTATGCGCAAACTTGAGCAGTTCCGTTCGTTATTAGATGCTATGGTTACGCTGGATAACTCGAAGCGTATAACTTGTGGTGAAGCACTTAAACATCCGTTTGTTGTAGAGAAATAAGCTTAACTCAAAAACATCTGTGGCATTTTAGAATTTCAGTTTGCACTTTCTCCGATGCCCTTACTTTTTTAACATATAGCGCTAAAAGAAGGGATTAATTGTGGCGCACTCCTGTTGTCCTTCATACTCATTCCAAAATGCCGTTCGTTGTTTTTTTTTTTTTTTTAATCTTCGATTCGTTGATTGCATCGACACATTTCAAATTTGAAGAAACCTTCATTAATTGGGCAAAAAAAGGAAAGATGAATGCAGTGGAATGTGTCAATGCTGGCTTCAGTTTATTTCATACCTCAGATAATGAATAATTGAATGAAGGTTTTAGGCGTCATTCCGACGTATATCCTGCTGGCCAAATAGGGCAAGTCAAGATCTCTTGTTTTTAGGTTTTCTGATCGAATGAAGCAGAAATGTTCATTATAACAATAAGTCAGTAACTGCACATTTTCTTTAAACGAACTACCTTTTCTCTGTATTTGCCCAACAATGCCCCTTACATTAGCAACTTAGGTTCTTTTTCAATATGAGAATATTCCCATCAAGAAAATAAAAAACAAACAAAAAATAAAAAACTGCATTTGGATTTATTTATAACGTTTTACTTACCTAAAATGAACTTTCGATCTAGAAAGGCAAAAAACACTCTACAATCCTACTAAGAATCTGTCATACTTTTCACTTAGAGAATGGAGCAAGAAGTGCACAGCCTTTCAGATTCTGGTGTTTTCCTGTAGATAGATTGAAAGCATTCATTCCTCAAGAGTCTTCTATACGTCTTGGAGTTGTGTTTGCTTGATTCCTTCTCTTTTTATTGAAAGTATTACAACTAAAAGTTGGTTATTGGATGAATTGTATTTCACGCTTTTTATACTAAGTGAATGATTTTGTGCGGTGATCTCTTCGTCACCGATTGAAACAGCCAAACTTGAAGATTCATGTTGGGAGAGAAAGGAGAGGTGCTGTGGATTTTCGTTTTTTATTCTGCAGTTAAAGAGGGCGTTTGAGAAGTATGTGTCTGGAAATGTTTCCAAATAAATTTGGAAAGCAAGGAACTGAAAGCACCACTTTCTATCGCTGCCTGGGAAAGAAAAATGGATCTTTTTGGATTTCTCATTGCTTCACATTTTGTGCATTTGTTAAATGGATTTTTTATTATTTGCCTTAATTGTATAATAAAATATGGGACCTATACATTTCTAATAAGTATTCATCGTAAACGTTACCGCTAGGACTCATTTACCGCAACTCCTTAATACTTTATAGGAATGCCATGATGTGAATGCTCAATATAAATGTTGAACATAAGAAAGCATGAGAAACCATAAATGACGGTTTTATTACAGTTACATAATGCCAAGTTCATACTAAAGAAGTAGGACTATGTATATTTAAGAGAGAGTAATAAATACAGGTATCTAACAAAAATGACGTCTACGTTACCAAATGATTGACATCGTGATCGCTGCCTTGAGTAAAGTGGCTATTGACAAAACGCTGCCCACAATAACCACATGCATGATTGCCAGGTTTATCCTAAAATGACGGTGTCTTTTATTTCCCACTTTAAGCTTTATGGTAACTCTTCAACACCTACATAATTTGACTTTCACCCATCCTACGGGAAAGCATCTCTAAGTAATTCAGCAGTAGGCACTGCACTCAATTATCACAGAGAAAAAGTGCAAGCCTCAGACAACCTAAGGAGAGAGGTCCTGCATTTACTAACTCAATCGATTTAAATCTTAGGAATCAGGGTGAAATAGCCACGGTCAACCTTATAAAATCTAAGCCCTTTAATATGAAGGCGAAGTAGTTATGGCTAATCCAACTTTTTCGTGAAGTAGTAAAATGCGTCAGAAAGGACTCAATGACTTTTAGCCACTGTGAAATTTATAAACTAAGTGTAGAACCTTGGACAATCACTTCACATATGCTACTTAAAGTATTAGATTTTACATGTCCCAAGAACCTTTTCCTATACAACGCGCACTTGCAAAAAGCCACAGGAAATCAATATTTTACTAACCAATTTTATGTATACACGTGGATGGCCCAATGCCGGATGGCCACCATCACAGTATACTACACGCTCATTCGTTTCAACTGGAGGAACTTCAGCAATTAATTTTTGCGCAATGTTTGGATTAACTTGTTTCGGCATTATGGTAAATCTTACATTTCGATAATCGGCTTGATCCCACGCCTGTTAATGAATGCTATCACTTGCAAACAGTTGGAGAGATTATAAGGTTTAGAGGAAACAAAAATCAGAAAAAATTATAGGTATTAGAACTAGCAATAATATTTCTATCCTCTCCAATAACAAAACCTTCACAAATTTCTGATTCCAGAATTGATCTACAGTAGCAAGCTTATTCATTTTTTTAATATCCACAAAACACTTTCTTACTGCATACTGCCTAAACTACCGAATAACACCTCCAGAATAATAAATGAGGCCAAATTATTTAATTAACCCACCTGTCCGGTATGTGTAACTTTATCATATACTGCATTCGCTGGAGTAACATCTTTTGATGCTAAAATGTCCGATTTAGCACGAAACACTTGCGTCAACAAACGTGTCAACTTACGGCTAATTATTGTCATGCAAAACGATTCGACCTGGAAGAAATACGTTTGCCAAGCGTAGAAAGAAAATCCCAAACACAAACACCACGTCACCCGCTACGTACGTCAATGCTCAACCGTTACAGAAATGTGGCTCCTTAATGCAATTTTTTTGTCCAACTAATTAAAAAAAAAAAAAAATTTATTAAAATTTTTTTTTCCAACGTTTAATTTGTTGATGCGAAAACTTATTATCAATATGCATAGATATGCCGAAAAAAAACGAAAAACAAATAAGATTTAAACAAAGTTCAGAGGTCAAAAAAAAAAAAAAGAAAAGACATTCAATAAATTTAAGTTTTACATGGATAATTGCTTCAAAGAGATAAGCAAAATTTTATTAATTAATAACAACTAAATACTTCTATTATTATTTTTTACCATACATCACCAACTATCATTAATTGTATTTCATTTAAATAAGCAAAAAAAAAAAAAAATCATTTATAAAGTAAATTGTGATGATATTTGGCATTATTGAATGGATACTTTATTTGTTCCTAAGCTTACTATTCACAATTCTGTTTACATATCCTATCGAATGGTTGTGTATATATTTATATATATATATATGTGTGAAAATTAGTTTTATACTATATAATAATGGTAATGCTATCGCTTTTCATTCTTATACTCGACTATGTTAGAATGCAGTAGCAAACGAGTAATTTTACTGCTAATTAATTGCCGAGAAATTTTTAGTTTACAGAATTTCAATTAAAATTATTTTGATTATTGAAAAGCAAACATAATTGTTTTTTTTTTTTTTTGCTTGTATACTTATTCACATTTAAATATTCTTTTTAAGATGCTAAGAAGTCTTTTTTTTCTTTCTCTTGCTTTTTTTTTTTTTTTGGTAATTTGAAAATAAGAGTGGAAGTGATGAGAAATATGAAATGAAATAATAGTTAAAATACAATAAATTTTATTGTTGAGAAATTAGTAATTTAGAAAAATTTGAAATTTAATTAATCAAAATTATTTCGATTATTAAAAAACAAAAAGAATCCCTTCTTTTTTTTTTCGTACTCTTACTAACATTCATTGGTTATAAGTTTATTTTTTCTTTGTTTTTTCTTTTTTTTTTTTTTTTTTTGGAAAATTTGGAAATGAGAGAAGAAATAATGAGAAAGATAGAATGAAATGAGTGCTGGAATATCTCGAAATTCATTAGGATAAGTGCTAGAAATATAACGAAAAATAGATAGACTTTGACGAGTTTTAGGATATTGCGAATGATTGAAATGGATGGATTTTTAACAAAAATTGGCAAACTTTATTGAGCAAAATTTAAATTTGTTATTTTTCCGTTATTTCCATTTCAAAATTAAATTCATCTGAAGCAAGAAAAAAAAAAAACCATGCCAGTATCGTAACTGAAATATACTTCGGATGCATTTTTTGGTATTTTTGAAATTTATTACTTCTGATGGAAATATCAATGCATGCTGTCTGGATTTTTCGGCAGAAATTTGCTGAAGAATTGAGAAATTTATCGATAAATTCATTTTTGTTCATTAAAAATTTGATTGTATTCCTAATGAGCAAAATTTCTTGCTTAAAGATATAATTAAAAATTAAACTTCTTATATTAATTTTAAGTGATAATAAGAATAGCAAATGGAAAAAAGAATGTGTAATTTAATCATCTAGTAATTTATTCCGTCTAATCATCATTTTATCACTGCAGTTCATCACTATTGATTGATTGATAGTTGTCACCAATTCGTACTACTGAAAGTTGTCATCATCTTTGTTCCAGTCCCTTGTGTACCTTTTTTCCTATGCTTAAAAGAGGTTATTGCAAAAAACACAAGTTATCATCATGTTATCACTACAAGTCACTTTGATGATTAGGTTTTACTAATTATAAATAAAAGAAAAAGCAAATTTTATATGCTTGAAAACTTAGTCGCTTTATCATAACATCTCATTCCAAAATGATAAGTATGGTTGTTGTTAATTCATCGATTAATTAATTTTTCTCAACTACTTATTTTGAATTTTGAAAATTTTTGTACTAAAATTTTTCACCTTACTAACTTTGTCACCTCATTCCGAAACTATTCATTGTTAAATTTTTTATCACCTTAATTTTGCAGTCTATTTTTGGCAGGAAAGCAAAAATTGAAATGATATTTCAAAAATTATAAATTTTTTTTTATTAGTAAATAAATCCAGAATTCGAAAAAAAAGAAATTTTTTTTTCAGTTNATGATATTTCAAAAATTATAAATTTTTTTTTATTAGTAAATAAATCCAGAATTCATTCGAAAAAAAAGAAATTTTTTTTTCAGTCAAATATCAATTAAAAACAAGCGAACCTTTGTTAATTTTTACGCGAATTTCATCTTGTTTTCATCGATTGAGCATTAATTACATCTCTAACAATTAAGTAATTTCATGTAATTTCGGAACTTAAATAGAGAAATGAAATAACTCTTATCCGATATCTGACAGTCTATGCTGCCTACTAGTGGGATGCATATAACTTAGCGTTATAAATGTGGGAAACGTTAGTTATGCGGTTGAAAAAAATTTAGGAAAACGTCAACTACACGTTAAAAAGCGTCAATTAAAACGTAGATAGAATAGATTGTAAAAATTGAAGAAATGGATCAACTTTATCACCTATTCTGTAACTATGATAACTATTCGCTGATTTCTTCTGTTCTCGTTTCTACTTCATTCTCCCAATTAATTAATTGCAATTAATTAATACTCTCTTTACCTATTAATCTTAAAGCAAAAATAAAATGCCAATTATGATGTACAAATATAACTATACAATATCGTTTTTTTTTTTTTCTCTCTCTCTCTCTCTCATACAGAGCGAATATTAATTTTTTTCGTTGCAATTTCCAGTTCACTATATTTCGTTAATTAGTTTCTTTGCAGTTATTAATTTCCGATGTCCTTCAGATCCATACTTCTCTGCTTGATTAATTTTCTTTTTGTTTTTGAAACTGATTAGAAACTGAAAATAAATTTTATTTCGTATTTTAATATTTTATTTTCCGTAATTACACTTTTTCTCCACTTCATCTTTTTTCGCAGCATTTCTCATTTTATTATTTCCATTTTAATGAACAGAAAATTATTGCACATTTTGGAATGAACACTGCGAATGATTGATTGAGAAGAAATTTCATCAGGAAAAAAAGCTCATTTAAACAAAGAAAAAAGGATGAAAAAAAAAAAAGGAAAAAGGCTAATTCAACTGATATGTTTGATTGCATATTTTTATCATAAAAAAATCGGAACTGAACATGAAATTATCATCCGGTAACAACCGGTTTAGCTTTTCCTTTCTTTTCTGAATTCCAAAAATGATGCATTTGTGTGATTGGAAATGATGAATGAAAAATTAAAAATAAGGAGAATGTGAGTGAGTAAAATAGGAACTGGAAAAATGGCTGAGGGAAATGACAAGTAATGATGGATCAAAAAGAAATGAAATATGATTATAACAAATTAAAAATTAAATTCTTGGTTTTTAGCAGTAGCAATACTCATTACAGCAACAATAATAACAAAATTAATTAATGCTAGCACCATGTTGAATGCTTGCAATTATAAAAAAAAATAATCGTTATAAAAATTTGCTATATACTAATCAATTAATACTTCAAGCTTTCTTTTTAAATTAATCTAATTTTACATTGATAAATTAATGTTAAATGAAATTTTCGCGCTGAAAAAATTAGTACGTTTTGTTATGATGTTGATCAGAAATAAATAAATTTACATTTAAAATCAGAAATTATTAATTGATTTAACGACAATGAAAAAATTCACTTGAATTACAATTAAGCATTAATTTATTTTTATTGGCTATGCACGAACTGATATTGAAACAAACGTTATCAAAAATATCATTGATTGAAATGTTTTCGGAAAATGTCTAAAAAATGAAATGGTAAGCCTGAAGAATTTGTAAATTGAAATTAGTACAAATAAAATTTCAAAGGACTTTTAAAATTAGCAAGGAAAAGGAGAAAGAGAGAAAGAAAGAGGGGGAAAGAGAGAGGGAGAAATAAAGGTGAAAAGAGAGAAAGAGAGAGAAAAAAAGAAAAAAGCAAAGGTAAATCTCATTAATATTTCAATTTATATTTTCCATTTTTTTCAATCAATTTCTTAATTCAAATTTCTCCCGTTGCTTTTTATTTAATCTTGAAAAATTCTTTTTTTTTCCTCATCTTTTCCCTCTTCTATCTCTCTCTCTCATATATTCTGCTATGAAGAAATTTATTAAAAAGTTTTTTTTTTCTCTACATTAATTAAACTTAAGAATACTTTGTTAAAAATATTGTAATTTATGGATTCGTTGTGAAAATGATTGTTGAGAACATTTTGTCTTAATGAAATAAACTTTGATGAATGGTTCGTAATATTTTTGGTAACTAATTATCAGTAATTAGTCATTAAATTAGTACTTGTTTCTATTTTTCGATTAAACTTAACTTGTTTTAAAAAATTAAATTAAAATTCATTCTATTATTTAAATAGTATATCTTTTCCTCTTATTCTCTTCTTTTTCCACTGAAAATTTAAAATACGTGTAAAATTATTGTAATAGTTTCTTTCTTTTTTTTTTTCTGAAATTTCACTCATGATATTAAGCAAAAGTTTTTTGAACAAAAGGTTAACAATTTTATGCTATAAATAAAAACCTGTTTCACGCAAGTAAATGATGTTTAATAAATGAGAGAGGCTAAAATGTGTCATAAATAGATGAATAAAGCATTATTTTTTCAATTTTTATCAAAAAAAAAAAAATTTCATTAAAATATTAGCAAAAATTGATTTATTTTGCATTTCTTTTCCGATAAAAATTTTTTTCGTTACTTCAGAAAGTTACAGTCACTTTATGATGTTACGGTAGGAAAGTTAGATTTAAAAAGCTATTACAAACAAATGAATGATCATCTAAATAGATTAACTCAGATAATATATTTAGATAATGGTTTTATACTTTTTTTTTTTTTAAGTCAGCTATATAAGCTTACAAACTTTATCAAAAAAAAAATGATTGATAGATAAAAATTATTGTTCAATTTAATCAATTTAATCCATTGTATTGTTCATATCGTCTCATAATTGTTGTTACGGTAGGTACCGTAGAAATGAAATCGATACCGTACGAACGAAATATATATATATAAACTTAAACGACAAAAAAAGCAAAATTGAATAATGCAACTAATATGAAAGAAAAAAAAAATTTAAAATTGAATGATTGACTGATTTTTTTCAGCAACACTTTATACACGCGATTATAATTGCCGTAGTTTATATTAATAAGCAATTTATGCATGTATTTTGATATTAACAGTATTTCCAGTTATCACAATATGTGTTAATTAACACTTTGCATCTAATTACAAACAAGTTCATGCTCATCCTTAATGTTAATTAGTAATATAGCTCGGATCACTGTAGCACGCATTCATGTGTGAAATTTTTATCTACATTAAATTATCGCCATTTATATTTTATTCCATCTTTTCTAACATTTGAATTTTAAGTTTTCAAGAAAAACAGTGCGGGAAGAAATCCCTCAAACTTCTAAATGTAATTTATTTTCTTGAAAATTTTATTTTAAAAAAGGTGATTAAAAAAAAAAAAAAGAAAAAAAACGCTTAAATTTTTTTGCTCCGGGAATTTCCTCTTTTTTTTTATGACATGAATTTGGTGAGAGTGTGATATAATTTTCTGACGCCATCGAAAATATGTTCATATTCATCATCATCATCATCATCATCCATTTCCTTTAATTTATTTCATTCTTGAATAGAATCAAATTATATTATAGTTTATTAAGTATGATGTAGCCGGAAAAATAATAACAAAGGAATAAAGAATTTTTTTTTGTAGTTTTTATTTTAAAAATGAACAGATAAATGAGGCTGATCTGAGCAAATGTTTGCCAAAATTATAAAAATTAGTTAAAAATTGCAATCACTTCTTAAGCACTGTATATTGATAGGATTTAATTACATTTTCATTATACTGTTTAAAAAATTTAAAAAAAAAAAAAAAAAAATGAGCGCATATTATAAGTTCTTATGATTTCTTCTCATTTATTGTTTTGTTTTTTCTTTATTATACCTTTTACCGGGAACCGAATTATAACCTTTAACCTTAACCTCAACCTCTGTATATACAAAAAATCTTTTACCTCTTATGTACATATAATATGCTCGGTGCATGATGCTAATTAACATGATTAGTAATCTTGGAATGTTTCAAATTAACATATTCGAAATTGAGAAATGCGAAGTAATTAGCAAATAAATTGACTGCAATTTGGTCTACTCGACCTTTGACCTCTTCATCTAGTTATTTTGCTTCTTTTATTTTCCAACTTTGCAATTCTTCACCAAGGTCAATAAAACGCAATCAATCTATATATTAACTACTAATATGTCATTTGAGATGAAACGTCACCAGGAAGAGATGGGAAAATGTTGGGAAAATTGTTTAATACTTCAATTTAATTTTATTAAAATTAATCCACGTAGACAGGAGAAGAAAAAAAAAAAGAATTTCTTATTTTCTATTCATTAATTTATTTATTTTTTGAGAAATGAGCAAAAATGAGAGCCAAATTAATAAAACTTTACATTGTCCTTTTATGAAATAAACATTTCGTGTATTTAATTACTTCCTTAATATTTCTTCTCAAATTTGGTACTTTTTTTGAGAGAAAGAAAACGTAAATTTTCCCAAAATAAACAAAAAGTATTCAAAAATTAAATTTGCAATTGTAATTAGCACTAAAACTGAAAGGCCTGGTGGAACGGCAAAAAAAGTGCCATTTACTAAACATTAAGTAATTGCAAAAGAATTTTACAGCGTTTTTTTTTTTTTTTTTTCTTTTTTGAATATTCCTACATATTTTTCTTCTTTTCTTTTTTTTTTAAATTTTTTGCAAACTTTTAATTAATATTTAGTAATTTATTAGATAATAAGATAGATAATATATTGGTGAGAATGGAAATTTTAAGCATGATTTTAAAATATGATGAAAAAAATTAAAAAAAAATACTTTTCAAAGTTACATTGAATTTTTTCTTTAGCAAATTAATCAAAATTAATTACATTAGAAAAAAAAAAAACTTTTCTCATGCTCATTTATTCAGCACTTTTATCAATTTCTTTTTTTCATTCATATCTTTACTGATAATAATACTTGGAGATGGTAAAAACAAAAAAGAAGAAAAAGACACAAAATTAACACACAATTATCACAAAGTGCCAAAAAAATTTCGTTCAAATTTTGATAAAATAAATAGCGAAATAAATCCGATTGAAATGCAAAAACTTTTATTAACAAACACTTAATAATATTTCTCATTTTTATGCTAAATTTATGACTGAGAAATTTGAAGAAGTAAGAAAATTTCCAAACTTGTTCAATTAAAAATAAAAAATAAATAACTTGTTTTTTCATTCTTTCGCATTCACTCTACAGTGGATGCTTCAAATTTTTGTTATTTCGTACGTGAAATTTCCGGCCATTCAATTTTGAAATGGCTTAAATGAATAGAAAGAAACTTGCAAAAATGATTGAAATTTTGGAAAATGAACGATTAACTTTAAGTTATTTCCTATAATCACAGCAGTGTTATATTAATTTGTATTTTTTTTTTCGTTTTTTTCTTTATCATTTAATATTTTGCAATTTATTAGCATTTTTAAAAACTTTGAAACAATTAGGCGAAAAGAAGAAGGAATAAAAAAAGCTTATCTATTCGCATTTTGATAGTAGCAATGAATTAATTACAGTAATTTTATTTATCATTTTAATTATTTAACATAATTCTGGATTTCAGTGCTAAATTGAACTAGTCAATACATCAATTGTTGTTCTAGCTGCTCAGTTAAATTGTTAAACATTTTAATACTGAATAATTTAAAATTACATCAATTAGTTGAAATTTTTAGAAAAGAAAATTAACTATTTAATTTAATTATGTAACGAAATGCAAACAACATTAATGCATGAGCAGTTTATAAGCAAGCTTAATGCAATTTAATTATATAATCGTTAAAATATTCGCCAATATTCATTTCCGTGTATAATTTACCTTTAAATCAATTTTTATTTTCATTTCTTTGTTCATTTATTTGCACTTTTTTTGTAACATGAAAATTTTAAAACTTGTTCAAATCGCTGTAGGGTAAATTAAATATTTAAATTATTTTTTTCCTATTTTAATTAAATGACAAAAGTGCTTGTTTAAAATTAAATTAAGCAAATTTTTGCCTTGAACATTTTTTTTTTTCCTTTTATTTGACATGTGCTGCTCTGCTAATGTTTTTTTTTTCCCAAATTTTATTATGCTTTAGAGGAAATAAATTTTCTGCGGGAAAAAAAAAAAAAAACTGAATTACACATATTTCTTGAATTTTTTTATGCATTCGAATTATGTAATTATATTAGTAAATTCTTTATAACAAGTAATTTTGAAATATTTCATTAACACTGAGCTTTGTCTGTAATTAAATTGAAATTTTCCAGACAATTTGTAATCAATCGATTATACACAAATTTAATTTTACAAAATTTGCTCATTCAATCAGATTTAATATTTATCCAAACATTTCATTCAGTGCATTAGCTCCACAATCGGAGATGATTGCATTTCATTTGTAATTCATTTAAATCATTCATTCATTCTTGCAGCTATTTGTTCTCAGCTGTATTTAAATAAAATTCAATTTTATGACATTAGCAAATTTAGCATTAATTAGCACAATGTTCCCATTGGACATTGTGCTAATTAAAAGGTGTAATGAATAAGATTAATGTACATTTACATTGAAGCAGAAGGTAATTTGAAAGCCAAGCGCTTCATTAATTAATTAGTGTGAGTCAAATTAAGTTAAAAAGAATTATCTATTCTTGTACTTCAAAATCTTATCCGTACCACTTATTTCTTCATTTTAATTGCACTTTTTTTTTTTTTTGGGGTTGTTCGACTTATTATAAGTACTTTTCATAATCGTATATAAATACTGTTTTAAGGTCTTGTTCATTTTTTTCTTTTCAATTTCTTTTAAATTAAAATTTCTGAAGTGCAATATGTTTTCTACTATTTTTTAATAAATATCAATAAATGCAAACAAGTTTTTACAAAAAAAAAAAAAAGAAAAAGAGAAAAAACTAAAATAAAACTAAAAAAGAGGAGAGAAAAAACGAAATGGAAGGAAAATAGATAGTAATAGTTTATTGCAAAATTTTTAAAGGAAAATTTGAATTAGAAAAAGGAAGTATCAATAAAATAATTAATTTGCTCAATTTGCTTCAGTAAATAATTGCTAAAGATTTAAATTATAACACATGCGGTTAAGTTATTTTAATTAAGCTAGTCTGGAAATTTTTCAAGGAGAAACTGAATGCCAAATTCAATAATAATCATCAGGCAATCAAACATTCATAAAAAATAACTCCGAGTAAATCATGAAAAATATATCATTGGGAAAATATTTATGGAATTCAAGTAACTACAAAATGACCTGCTAAATATATATAGGAACAAATATATCTGTATATATAATATTGGAATTCATAATTTTAAAAAATACATATTATGGAATTCATTAATATATATGTTTGATTCTTTGTACATTTAATTTTTACAATTGAAAGAAAATTTGTTCCTAAAATTTCATTTGTTTCACATTCTAGCAATCAAAATGAAACAGAACAAAGGAATTGAAATATATTGATGTGGAATAATTTCAAATATTTCAGGTTTTATTCTCGGTTACTTATCTCTTACATCAAATTACTAAATAACATTAAAATTATTTGGTCTACTGATATTATATATATATATATATATAATAAAAATTTCTGTGAAGATTTGTTTTTCTGCAATTATATATTTGAAATTTTTTTTTTTTTCTTCATTTTTCAACGATATCATGTGAGATGGGTGTTTTTTTTTTTTCTTTTTTTTTTTTTTTTTTTGGATTGTTGGAAATATTTGCTAAAATAATAGGTAAATACGGTTTAAGCAAGTTAACAATAACAATGTTAGTGATGACGATGATATTTGCTAATGGTATTGATAAAGATGATAGATGCGGTGATGATGATAGTAAGATGGTGCGGTAATGGTACCGGTAGTGATTATGATAGTAACAATGATAAGCATTATGATCTTGATAGTGAAATTATAAAGTTGGAGATGATGATATTGGTAGTGTTGATGATGATACTATGCTGTTCACGATCGAAATGAAAATGCTACAGTGATGATGATAAGTAGAGCTGCTGACGATCACAATCACTATAATAATGATATTATGATACTGTTGATGATGAAGAATATAATTACGATGCTGAAGATGACTTGAATGAAAAATGATTGTAACAGTGGTAGTTTGAAGTAATTTAACAGTGTCATTTCAACAGTGTCACGTTGATTAATTAATTCACTAATTCATATAGTCAATTAGTTTTTTAGTCATATGTGTCCTAATTCTTTTTGGATTTTATTTTTCCTATTACTTAGTAAAAAGAAAAATTTTGCATTTGAAAAATTTCTAATTTTTTACCTTTTGCATTAAATGCTACTGTAAAGTATTTCTTGCATTTATTGTTATAAATTAGTTTTGGTGAAAATGGTTTTTCATTTTGATTATAAATTAAACTTCTTGAAATCAGTTTTAGTAGAATTACTGCATTGTAAGAGAAATTGAAAAATTGGTAATGAGTCTAATTTCGATAAAAACTACGATGAAAATTTTGACAGAAAATATTTTAAAATAAATGTTAATATAAAATTTTATATAGGGTAAATTTTCGTTTAAATTACTCTTAATTTTCGGCTCAAATTCAGTTTTTAAAAAACATGAAAATCTCAATGAAATTCTTAAAATTTATAATTTTTTTCTTTTTTTTTTTGAACCACTTTTAGGAATGTCAAAAGAAGCATTATTCTTGAATGGTTTTAGAATGAAAAGCAGTTCCTGTTATAAAGTCCGATTTCTGCTAGCATTTTATCTTGTAATTTTATTTAATTTTAAAAACAAAAAATTCATAAAAGACCACCCATTATTTGCCCTTTTGCTTAATTTATTTTTATCAAACAAAATTTAACAAAAACAATCAATTATTGCCAAAAAAGACAGTGAGTAAATTATCCAGAAATTTATTTATTTATTTTTTTTCTTGGCCTAAGAAGATTGATAGATTGAAAAGCGTAAATTTTTGAAAAGTTTTTTTTTTCTAAATGTATTTTTTCTAAATTTTTGTACATATTCGTTCACAAGCAATTAAGACACATCTGAATAATTTATAGATCATTTGCAGCTAGGATAATATTTCTAATACTTTAACCTATTTCTTAATATTTCTTAGAACAGTAATCTTATTAATTCAACATGTTATGGTTTTTTTTTTTTTTTTTCATTATTTTGTAATTGCAGCTTGAATTATGATTATTTTTCTTCTTATCAATTTGCTACTTTTGTTCATTTGTCCCATTTCTTCTTGATTGATTAATTTGTTTGTTTATTTAATTTAAGCGATCAGTTGAGCAATAAAAATTAAACTAATTAACCTGTAAAATAGCAGTGAAAACAAATCGACAATGGAAAAAGGAAATGAAACGAAAAAAATCTTTAAATTAAAAACTTCTAGAAAGAAAAGATTCTGAATTAAAATTAGGCCTCCAATAAATAAGCAATAAGCAGGCCTTTTAAATTAAAAAAAATTCGACAAGCAATAATCATTATTAATGATATTAATTATACAAATATAGTTATTTAGCAAAATTCCTTTTATCCAATCTCCACCAAATTCTCTCTCCCCCGCTCTTACCCGATCATCCATTCCTGTCCAATTTTCACCAAATCCCTCCTCACTCTTACCTGGCCATCGTTTCATCTTTGCTCATTAATAAATAATAGGTGGCGTAAATTCATGATGATCATAGTGTGATGGACAACTGTTGTTATGAACTATTCAAATTTTATTCCTTCCAATTCAATGGCCTCATTTGGCACAAAATTACTTTCCTTTGCTTGTCCACTTTGTTCACTACAATTAAATTTCTCTTTCATTCTTTGTTAGCTTCAAGTTTAAATTCACTCATTTCCATTGAGTGTAACTTAAATGAGTAAATACTTACATTTATGTAAATAAGCAAATAATACAATAATGTACAAAGAGAGAGGGAGAGAGATGGAGGACAAGGGAAAGAAAAGGAGTAAAAAAGATTTCAAAATTATTATTATAGCGACAAAAGAAACTTAAATGGTTTTTTTTTTTTTCTTATTTATTTAAGAGAAAATTCGATTCTTCATGTGATAGTAATTAAAGTTTCTAATAAAATTGCTAATTTAATTAGTCCATAATCTTGACTTTTTTTTTATTGTTTTCTTTATAAATTATCGAGTGATTAAAATTTAAAATCAATTATTAGACTGTGATATTACATAAATGCTACAAACATGTGATATTACTATCTTATACCATGATATCGGAATATTACTGTATTAGATCATGATATCAGAACTGGTGTAGAAGCTCCTGATTTTGGTTATCTTTTGAAATTGCTTCAATTTCATCATAGCTGACGGAGCTTGTTCGGTTTGACCGAAATTATAGATCCGATCCGGTTGACCAGTTAATTCGGAAAATGATAATTGGTAGTTACCAGTCTTCTTGAAAACCATAGTACTAAGTAATTCACTGAGAGAAAAAAAAAAAGGTAGTGGGAAATAATTTGATTTAATTTAATTAGACTGAAAAACAGCTCTGTTAGTTAATTAGTTAACTTAATTAGTTCGCCTAATAAATAACTTCAGCTTGTTTTAATTTTCGAATAAATTTTTTCAAAAAATTTCTTCCTTTCTTTCTTTTGTTTGCAAACTTTTATGATAGCATCGTAAATTTGCTAAATTAAATTTATTAAACTTATTCTTCTGAGCCCTGTTTTTTTTTTCAACCAGTTTAATTTAATATTTTTTAATTATGCAGCTGTATATTGTTAAAAATTTTAATTTCCATTGAGTTTTTTTGTGAATTGGTTAGAAGATTTTTTTTTTTTTTTTTAGAAGTTTAATAACAATAAACATGTTATGTTGTAAAGCAGTTATAGGTGTCTTGAATTATTATTATTAAAAAAAAAAAAAAAAAAAAAGCGAAAAACAAAAAAAAAAAGGTAAGAATGAAAGAAAATATTTTAGACAGAATTATGAAAACGGAATTCAACTATTAAATTTCATTATTTCATTTCACAGGCTATTAATAATTCAAAATTTTTGAGCATTTTTTGATTATTTCATTTTTCAGCGTTTTTCCCTTGCCATTTTTATAGGATTATTTCGGAATTCCAGATTTTAGACTTTTGTTTTTTTTTTTTTTTTGAAATTTAATTTTTTTTTTAATTTCATTTTTACTACTGAGTTTCATATTTTTATAAAAAACTTTCAACATATTGTTCAAATAAAAATTCGGAAAAAAAAATTTTTACAATTTTAACATATTGTCTACCATATTTATAGCACGTTGCTTATTTACTTTTTTTTTTGATACAATTTTCTGACTTTAACATATTTTCTTAAAAATATGCAAATTCATAAAACAATTCAGGAATTTAATTAAAAAGTTAATTGACTTTATCAGCTAAACTGCAATGATAACGTATCATCTGTTCATGTGTTATCCTGATCAGATCAATTTGTTGTCTTGCTCAAGAATTCTTTTTATATTTGACTGGATATGATGAAGGCAAAATTTTTAGAAATTAAAATTTAATCATCAGAAACTTGAAATTTGTTAAATTTTAATTGCTAATAGTAGGAAATCCGTTTGTTTAAGTGAGAAGATGTGAAGTAGTTTGTACATTTAGCCATAAAATGTCAATAACGAAGTATGATAACAACGGCTATTAATTAGGTAATTTGCAGAATTAAAATAGATAAAATTTAAATGAACTATGGAATATTTTCGTTCAGTTACTTCAAATTATTGCTTTTCCAAACTCATGAAAGCCAAAATATATAATGAGTTAGAAATTTTTGATTAAAACTTGTTTTTAACTTAAAAAAAAAAAACTTTTTGTTTTGTGCAAAAAAGTTTTCCCATGCTTATCTTGCAATTTTACATTGAAAAATTTATAATATTTAAAAAAAAAAGTCAAATGAAAATCTTTTTTCTTTTTTTTGGTTTTAATTTTAGATTGAATTGTTCGAACAGTGTCGTAAATTATTTGCATTTTTTTTCTTTTCTCTTTTTTTTTTTTTGATACTATAATTAAAAAGCAAACAAAATAAGAATAATAATGGTGTTGAAAAAATGCATAATTTTTTTATGAAATTTTTATTTAAATAAAATATTGAAATCTGGAAATTTTGTTTTCGGTTCTATTTGGATAAAAAAATAAAATAAAATTTGAATATTTCAGAAGTAATCGAGTTTCGAATTTAATCGATTTTCCGACAAAAAGAGGGATAAAGAAATAAAAAAAAAAAAAATAATGGACTGATAAATAGATAAAATGATCAAATTACTGGGAAAAATTTAATTAGCAATTTTCTCTTCTTTTTTTCTCCTTTTTGAAAAAAAAATTAAAAGTTGAATAAAAAAACAATAAAATTGGCGAGTAAACAATGCTCGTTTTTTTTTTTTTTTTTTTAAATTCAGTATATAAAAAATTGAGTAAAACAATTTGTTGAATTAATGAACGATAAAATTATTACAGTATAAAAGGAAAAAAAAAAAAGGAGAAAATATAACAATCTAAATCTTTGATATGCGCAAAAAAAATAGTAAGGAAAAAGCATTACTTATTTATTTGTTTATTTTTTCCTATATTATATATCGGTAATTTAATTGTAATAGAATGTTGCAGGTGGTAGAAAAGTGAAAATAATTTAAAGGAATGAATTTAGCAATTAGACCAATTAGACCACCTGCTCAGCCATAGGGAATAAAGTTGAACGAAATGGATGGTTGA
Source organism: Setaria digitata (assembly GCA_003640385.1). Lineage (NCBI taxonomy): Eukaryota > Metazoa > Nematoda > Chromadorea > Rhabditida > Setariidae > Setaria > Setaria digitata. The sequence continues at coordinate 5,928 of RCAB01000491.1, read as the reverse complement.
TTACATGTATATATGAGCAGATTAGAAACCTAATTCATTCGTTTATCATCTTTTAAGTTTCACTTTAAACCGGATTTAGTTAAATGTCGGTTTTTAGAGTTCATCTAAGACCGGATTTGTTTGGTCATTTTAAAACCCTGATTCATTCTCTCTCGTACCGGTTTCTAATTCCATTTAAAATCTAATCTACATCGATTTTTAGCAATCAGTTTTACTCAATTTCATCTTTAAATATCAATTAGCGGTGATTCAGTTTTTTGTTTTTCTCACTAAGCATTTAATTTAGAAAAGATTCAATACACATACTATTCATTTTTCCTTGTGCTTTTTTGATTGGGAATATTTTTTGAAAAGTTATAAGAATTATTTTCTTTCCATTTCTAAATTATTCTTTAATTGCAGACAAATTAAGCAATTAGCGAATTTACTGGGAATATTCAACATCTTCCCTTTTAACTCTCCAATTTTCTTTATTCTGAATTATCCTGGAAAGAAGAAAAGAAAAACCGTCTTCTTTCCTCCTTAGTTATCAAATTATTTCTATTAGTTGTTACTTATGCTTGCATATGTATCATTTAATTAGTTTCACCTAGCTGATAATGCATTTCCTTATCAGTATTAGTTCTTTAGTATGTATGCATACCGACTAATAGGTGTCTACTATACGCATATGCTTACATCATCACTTATCATCAGTTGATAACGTTTCATTTATCAAATAATGCGATAATATTAGTAAACGTTAAGCTTAGAGCTGAAATAATTTGACTGACATACATTATCAACTTATCTGATAAATGAGAATAATTTCATTTTGATAATTTCTCTCTCTCCTTCTTTCTGTTTCTCTCTCTCTCTCTCTCTCTCTTCCTCTCCATTTTTCTTCCCGTGACTTTCAGAGTTTGTACCCTATCGCTGTCACCATGCCTCGTGTCATCCTCCGTTTTCTAGCCCTGCTAATCACCCTCCTCCCCTCCCCTCCTAACCCCGTTGTACAACCCCGGTCCAGCCTACCTTTCTCCTACCTGTGTCTCTTTTAGTTCCCTTTTTGACAGCCTCAAAGGATGGATGATTCTTCAACCGCTCCATCTCAGAACATATATGATCATTCCTCCATTATCTCCTCCCTTCACCTTTCCATTTACCTTTAATTTACCTCTTCTTATCACTTTTCTCCTCTTTTTTTTTTTTTTATTGGTAATTAAGCGCTATAAAAGAATTGTGACGACGTGATAATAAGTAATATTATTACTTATTCCAAAGAAACGATGGAGAAGGTGATAAGAAGTACGGTTGTTGATCACTGGAAAGAAACGGTAGATAAGGTGATATAACAAATATGGTTTTTAATTATTGTAAAGAAGCAATAGATACGATGATAAGGAATAAAGTTTATTACTCATTACTAGCAAAATGATAACTGATAAATTTGCTACTCATATTATAATCATATTGTATCACTATTATTCTTTTTAATTTTCCACCTCTTACAGTTGTAATTAATTATCCGTATCAGATATTATTATTACTAGCAAGATTTCAAGAACAAAAATTTTTTTCCATTGATCATTTTAATTGCTTATATTATTTCGTTTTTCATTTTTTCCTTACTGCTTATTGTAATCTTTAAAAAAAAAAATAAATAAAAATAAAAATAAAGAAAGAAATAAATAGTTTAACTGACCATATAACAACTGGTCATTGGTTAATGTCCCGTTGATTTTTTTTTTTTTTCTTTTGTCCTTCTTTTTTCATTGTAAAAAAAAAAAAAAAGGAAAAGGAAAAAAATAGAAAAAAAAAAAAATGACAGTTTAAGAAGGAAAAGTTTTTAAAAAATTATCGATATAATGATGAGTGACCATATAACTGGTCACTCATCATTGACTTTTTTAAAAAAAAAAAAAAGGAAAGAAAATGATAGTTTGAACAATTTACCAGTTGGTTAATGCTTCGATTCTTTCTTCCTCTTTTTTTTTTTTCTTTTTTTCTTTTTTGAAAATTATTTCTTTCAAGGAAAAAAAAAGGTACATTAAAGAGTGACCAGTGACCAGGGGTAGCAGTTGTATGCCTATACTACTGGTCAGTGTTTCCAATCACTTTTCTTTCTTCTATTTTATTTTATTTTTTTTGTTCCTCACAAAAATGATAAAAGTTAACGAGTGACCAATCAGTTGTTTGGTCACTCAATGATGTTCTTCGATCATTTTTTCCGCCTTTTTTTTTTTCGAAATAAGGAAACAATTTTAAACTAAAATTGCTCATTTAATTATTTATTCTATTTTCTTCAAAAAAAAAAAAAAACCGTTTTTTTTTGGTTCCTTAAAACTTTGCAAATTTCAATTTCCCTCTCTAAATTTAAATAATTCTATGATATGTTTGTTGCACGAAGCTAAAAATTTCGCAATTGCTTTATGCGAAATGTTAAAAGCTAACAAAAAGAAATTGTCAAACGAAACGTTTTTTTTTTTTTTTTGAAATTGATTTAGAGTCTAAAGATTGCTAGCCAAATAATTCATTCATCACGGAGCTTCATCTTTCTGCATGTAAATTTCATCAGATAAAAATGCATTCTTATAGCTTAATTAATATTGCAATGCTAAATTAATTTGCTAAATTAGTCTCATTACATAATAATTTTCTCAAATTTAATGCCAAAATTTGCCACTAAACTGTTGAAACACAAAAAAAAAAAAAATCCGCTATAAATGAAAATTAAAATTAATTATGAGAAAAATAGTGGGCTTTTTTTTTTTTTTTTTTTTTTCAATATGCCGAAAAATCCATTTTTCAATACAGTTAAAGGAAGAAGGCAGAATATAAAGCAATTAAGGAGTAATGATTGTGAGAATATCTGCTTCTGCTTGTGAATTTTCTAACTCAAACATTTGAAAAGTGGTTAAATTAATTTAACAATATAAATTTAATGATCTGAATTTAAAAGAAAAAAAAAATGTGGTATTGACACTGTTTTTCTTTTTTTTTTCTTTTTCGCGGCAATCGTTGCTTTTTTTTTTCCACATTATACTGAAAGAATTAATTACTAATTTAATTTTTATATTTTATTTCCTATATCAGCAGTGTTAATTTACTAACAGATTTATAAAATGAATTTCTGTTGTTGTTATTATTATCTATTTATTTTTTTTAATTCCATGTTAAAATAAATATTTTATTTTTGGAATTTATTCTGAGCAAATATATTCTTTATCTGTTCATCCGCCCATCTGCTATGTGAAATATCACAAATATTATTACTGGAACGAAAGGAAATGAAATGAAATGAAATAATCAATATGAAATCGTTGAACCATTCGTTTCCAAGGTATAATGTTGTTATTTTCATAATTGCAATTCAATTAGAACAAAAAAAAAAAAAAAAAAAAAGATGCATTATTGCATTACAAGAAGAAATATATAAAACTGAAATGAAAAGAAAAAAATGAATTAGGCTACCTTATTAAGCATTTTTGATATGCAGTGAAATGTTATTACACTCAAAGATATTCATTATTAGATTAATTTATTTCTTAAAAAAAGTTTTTATTAATTTCTACTTTTTATATTACTTTCATCATCCTTTTCGTTTCCTTTTTGCATCAAATTTTGCTGCTGAAATTATTGGTTTGAAAAATTTTATTCTAAAATTCAAATAATATATCATATTAATAATTAAATTTTTAAAAGCTTTCACTCATTGCCAATTTTATGTGCTCAATCAAAAAAAAAATCATATTTAATGTTTAAACATTAAGTTATTGATTAGAAAATAAACTGAAAATTTAGTTTTTCTTTTTTTTTTTTTTTTTCTTTCAATCAAAAAAGAAAAAGAAATGAAATAGCAAACATTTGATTTTTTTTTTCTTTTTTTCTTTTTTCAAAATTCGTTCAATTCATTTCTATCCACTCTTTTGTAGTTTATTTATATATCAATCAAATCGTTTTAAAGAAACTCTCAGTACTTCAATTTTTTTTTTTCTCACTTTTCTCTTTTTTCTTTTCTTTTTTCAAACTATAAACAATATTTTCTCCGAAAACAACTTTTTCCACACAAAAGTTTTCCATTCTGGTTAACAGTTATTATTTTTAGCAATCGGATTATAACTTTGTTTACAGTACACCAAAAGAAGACTACAGTAATGTAACTGGAAGTATAATTGCAAAATATTAATTTGTAAAATTATGCACTGCTTAAATCCTTGCAGCTAGAAAGAACTACTATTGCAGAAAAATTATGATAAGATTTGATTATAACAGTCATCGAATAGATAGCAAGTGTGTCACTGTAATCCCATACAAATTATATTTTTAAATATCAGTGAGTGATACTGTAAATAACCGTTTACGATTATAAAAAAATAATCAGGAAATTTCGATAAGAACGTGGCAAAGAGCAATAATTACGATTATATTAAAATGTCATTCATGATAGGTGTACTTTTATGATTATGGAAGATTTATTGTGCAATTACATAATTATTAATAATTAAATAATAATGCGGTCATACTACAGTATTAATCAGTTAAATTAGACTTTTAAATAGTTTAACTATGGATCACTCATTCATTCCAACAAAAGCTATGGATATTATTATTTTATAACGTTTCATTATTTCCATTGTCAAGTGGAAATATTTGACATCCAGTAAAAATTACCATTTTATTATAAATTGGAAAATGTTAAAACTCTGAAATTTCCATCTGAACTGGTTACCATGTGTGAGAAGAGCAAAGTTCCATCGAATAATTAGGAATATAGTAAGGCTTAAGTGAGAAAATAATTCAGTAAATTAGTTGAAATGTATGTAATTCATCGGTTACACTTTACCAGCAGCTAATTAGGACAGCATTTTGAATATAGTAAATTAGCCAGAAAATACTAACAAAAGGTGTTTAATTTTGCCTGAATCTTCTTGCAAAAATGACGTTATTCTAGAAGTAGAGATATAATAACTAGTGCTAAGATGTTAAACGGCAATCTAATATGGCAGTGATTAGACAAATGATAAAGATATTTTAGTTTGTACAACCGATTAAACCATCAAAGTATTGTTTTATGTTAGCTGGTTATGCAATTTCATCCATTTAAAAATGATATTTATTGTTACTGGGAAATTTAATTAATCCTAATCAATCAGTGTTAACCTCTGATAAAGTTGCTGTCCTATCAAAAGATAATTGTTAGACTGTTGGAATATTTGAATAAACAACAAGTACATGCAATTAAAACTGTGTTCTTGTTTTAGTTGTGGTTTAATTAATTGAATTTTGTTGTAATTCATTGTTTAAATTTTATTTTTTGAAAAGAAAAAAGATTTAAATAGTAATTAAATGTTTTCGTTTTATAGAAAATGCATTGATGAATGGTTGTACATCGAAATTTTCGATGCATTCCGAAATTTTCATTTTACTACTGATACAATTACTTGATTTTGTCGTATTATTTGCTGGTTTGATCACTGATAGTGGTAATATTATCAGCAATAATGACGAATATATCAGTCAACCGGTTCAAATCTCGTTACTTAATGGTTAGATTTCATCACGTTCAAATCATAAAAATTCATTCTTAATTTCTTTTAAAATTAATAATCTAATTTAAATATCATTTCTAACATAAAATCACCGTTTTTTTTGCCAACTTTTTTATTTGCATTAAATATGCAACCATTATGATTGATTTTAATTATTAATTTTAACCTTAATTAAAACCGAGAGATTTTTTGAGAAAAAAAAATGAAACTTTTATGTAGCAGTATTTTGAAATTCAGTGAGAATTTGGCCTTTTTTCATGTTAAGAATTTTATTTAAGTGCTAGCATAAATTTGTTTTCATTTAGTTCATTATTTTACAAGTAAAAAAAAGTTTTTTTTTTTTGAGATTTAAATTCTATTGCTATTTTCTTTGTCTTTTACATTCCAATGTTAGCAT
>RCAB01000490.1:0-45299 GCA_003640385.1 Setaria digitata | reverse complement strand
AAAAAAAATATCAAAATTGCATACAATATTAAATTTAGTAAAATCAAAACTTATTAATTGTATGATGATGATGATCCTTTTGAATATGTTTGAGGAAAAGTTCTATTGATCTGTTTCTGAGTTTACAGAAAGATACAATAAAAAAGCACGCAAATAGAAGGCAAAATTTTGAAAATCTTAGATTAACACTTCTCACTTGATTGCTTTATTTCTACCTAACCGACCACATTGTTCCACCTTAAAAATTATATCTTTGAAATTAATTTAAAAATTCAACTTCGCTACTATTAGAAAACAGTCAGCAATGATTCGCGACTTCCGAATTATTGAGGACCTTTCGTGAGCCAAAACTCTCTGTCAACTGTAAAAGCACCATTTCAATCAATCTTCAATTAATAATAAAATTATAGTACTTAAAGACATTAAGCATCTTTAGTTGTTAAACTTAAAGAGAACTTCTGGTCTTTAAATTTAACAATTCTGTTTGTGCTGTTACTGTTATAAAAAATTAAAAATATTTAATAAAATGCATATTGATATATAAATATATAGCATTACAGTTTTTACAAAAAAAAAAAATTACAAATATAACAATATTTAGTAAGTAATATAACTTATACTGATATAATGTTAGGCTATAAATACGAAAAATCACTAAATTGTACGCTTTTATCAAGAATAACAATTAGCAGTGAAAGAATTCAAATAATATAGAAATAAATCAGTAGCTTAATACAGATGAGTTTTTGTGTTTTAATTTAATTCTTTTTTCAGAGCCATCAGTTATTTCATTTATTTCATCTTTCCAAAACAAAAACTTGCTTCATTAGTAGTTCTGTAAACTAGTAGAATTTGCGAAACTGGAAAACACACAATTCAGGTTAACACCGAAGGACGCAATCAATGAAGATTTTAAAAAAAGGGAAAAAAAAAAAAGAGATTGCTATCTTTACAGTTCACTTTCCTATCAATATATTCTAAGTGGTTGAAGAAGGACTTTCAAGAAGGCTAATGAGACATAAAAAAAGAATAAAAATTGTGAGTATACTAATTAATTGCTCTGTCTTCAATGACATTTAATGTCATATTTAAGCGCAGATTTTCATATGCATTGTTGGTTTCCCGTTATTGCCAATTATTGCCAATTGTTAATCATTTGTTTCAAATAATCGATTTTTACTTCACAAATCCTTGCTTTCTGATACATCAAGAAATATAAGACTTTTGTTACAAAAATTTTTCATAAAAATGTATACAAAATTTTGATTTAACTGGTTTTGAAACCTATTCCATCCTGTCAAAAATACGAAATAATCCTAGAAGAAAAATTCTTCATCTCAAAGAAGGGTTTCTTAAGATTCATTATAAATACAATTAGTTTATTTCATCCGTGTTTAGTGATTCCATAATTAAATTTGAAATTCTTGCAGTCCAGAAGAAATATGTTTGTATTAATAGTAGTATTTCTAATCATACTAACTTTATTAATTGGTATTTATGACTTCTTGGGTCGCAAAATGACGATCAAAGAACTTGATAAGAAGGCAGTATTAATCACTGGATGTGGAAGTGGTACGATTTAAATTTTCGCGATGGAAAAAAATGGTTGAAGTCAATTGCATTTATGGGTAAATGAAATTTTAGGAAGAAAAGATTCAGTAACAAATTCAGAATTAAAAATTTAAAGTTAAAAGAAAGGACTGAAATGAAGAAACAGTTTTCAGGATTTGGAAGAGATTTGGTGAAGCGTTGCCTTCTGAATGGATTAACAGTGTTTGCTGGATGTCGTCGTGAAATTGTAACCTCTAAGTAGTTTAAAATTTATGAACTATTTCCAGTAGCAAATTATACACTTACACAAACTTTATGCTTTACAAATGAAATTAAAACCATGAACTTTTTTCACATAACATAAATCGTACTGTAATGAGGAACTGTGCAAGCTTGCAGAGTGTAAAGGAACTGGAAGAAAGCTACGGTTCAATCAGTCAGGGTCGGCTATATGCATTCCAGATGGATGTAGCTGACGATGAGAGTGTTCGCAAGTCTAGAAAACTTGTTGATAGTGTTTTGCGAGAAAAGGGTCTCGGTTAGTGTCTTTGACATCATCAACAGTGTTTGCAGATTATGTTATTTTCCAGTTTGCTTTAAAAGTAGTTCTTCGAAAAAGTTGCAGAATTAAATATTGTCAATGAGGAAAAAGAACTTCTTCGGTCTTGAAAACATACAATTAATTTAATTTCTTTTGATCGAAAATCATTGGTACAGTTTTTTGATATGTAATTTTTGGAATTTTGCGAATTCTTTGCTGTCGTTTCACTGATTACTCTAATTAATTAATCCAGTTGCAAATTTTGTAAATGTTCTTTCTTGAATTAAATGAATAAGCGATGATGTTTATAAATGTTCTTTTCAGTTCTTCACGCATTAGTTAATAATGCCGCCATGCGAGGTAACATCTTTTACGATGATTTTTTAATTTTGGATGACTATAAGGAAATATGGAATGTGAATATGCTGGGCGTCGTCCGAGTAACACAGACATTTCGAGATCTCATAAAACAGTCCAGGTTCTAGCATTTAGGCTTCCTCTTTAACTTAATTAATCGTCGAAAAACAATTGCCGAATCCTGGTTGATTGTCTTTATTAAATCACTAATTAGTAGTTTCTTGGTTGAATTTACTTAAATTTAACAGTATTTCAAAATTTTCTTGAAATATTAAAGATAACTGACATCAAGTGTATCAATTCAAATAACCTTGTTATGTTTCAAAGATTTTACAAAACTCTTTCTTTTTTTTTTTTTAGATACTTGAACTATCTAAATAATTTCATGTTTATTTAACTTTTTTTTTCACCTTAAAAGTTGTTTTAGAGGCCGAATAATAATGTGCAATACTGGTTTTTTACTATTTGCGATACCAGGCCATAGTCCTTACACTGCTTCAAAGTATGCTCTCCATGGTTATACCAACGTTATCAGGTATGGAATTACGAATCTTTTATTTGCTTTTGATTTCAAATGACATTTTTGAAAATTTGATATCAATACTTCGTCCAGAAAATAAGTTAAAGGCATGAACTGCAACCGTACGGAGTTGAAGTGATAGAGCTTGTTCCGGGTGCTTTTGAAACTGGAATACAAAATATGGAAGACGTATCCAACATGATAAATACGGTATGGCACCGAGCCTCGCAAGAACAACGCGATGAAATCGGAAATGATTATTGTAGGGAAGGTAGTATATTTACTTAAAAAGCTTTCTTTTTCACTCAAATACTTGTAAGTTTATGGCAAATAAAATTTGCAATATTTACTAACATAAAAAAAAAAAAAAAAATCTGGTAAAATTTTGCAGCACAAGCTTTTTTCAAAAAAATGCGACCAATGATATTAGTAAAGGATACGACATGCGTTATCGACGCTTATTACGAAGCCATCGTTGCGAAACGTCCGAAACTCTTGTATCGAATTGGCCGGGATGTATTATTTAAGTAATCGCTTTATTTACAAGAAAAATAAAGAACCTTGATAAAGGAAGTGCATGTTCGTTCACCAGATATGCTACATTTCATTTTTTTTTCAGCTAAGAATTCAATTCCTTAAAAGAGAAAAAGATTTAACATTTTACAGTAGCTGTTTTCATTGTAATTTATTGTAGATACCATCCATATTCGTTTCTACCAATAAGTCTTCAACTTCAAATTATGAATTTCCTGATGTATATTACTGGAGCGCCGTTACCAGCGGTACAGAAACAAAATAAACGTTTACAGAATGCAGAATGCAAAACGGACTAGAATACTTCGTGGAAGATTTTCTCTCGATGTTTATGTGCTTCAGGTAATACAGTCTAATACGCTTATGTTCACGTTGTTTTTCACTCAGCGTCAATTATTTTACGTGGCCATTACTTTTGATACCTAATCAAGGAATTGTGAAAACTGAAAATAACTATAAAAGTAAATGAACATTCATTATTATAACTGCAGATGAGAATCATTAACTCTTTGATATTAATAGTTATTTTTCTAAGAAACTTTATTAAATATTGAATATCAAATTGTTAAAAATCAGTAATTATGTATGCCATACTACAAGTTTGATTTCTTGATGAAATCTCTAATCGTGTATGTTACAATATTACAATTTAACATGTTCCTGTCCAACACTTCGTTATAGTCATCAAAAATCAGAATTAACGCGAGAGATATTGCTTCGATATTTTTGGTTAGATATGATTTTTGAAATAAAGCATAACTCTTTCCATTTCAAATAATTTGAGAAGTTATTTAAATTCTGATCGACAATTGATTTATGTGATTACTAGAATTCAATTTACTTAATTATGTCTGATAGAATATCATATCGAGACGATTATGTGACTAAAATCCATTCTTCGTTACCATATTTTTCCCCTACTGCTAATTTTTTTTTTCGGATTTTTTCGGCTCAATGACAAAAAAAATATTTTGAAATAAATGTTTTCCAATAAAATTTTTTTCCTATATTGAAAACATTAACCAAGATATTTTTCCCGCAAAATGGGTTTAACAAGTTTTCCAGACTTGCGAACACTCCAATTTAGAATGCATGGAGCCGACCTTGACTGATTGAACTGTAGCTTTCTTCCAGTTCTTTATTTTATTCTTTTTATTTGTACTTTTTTCCATTATCTTAAATCTTATAGTTCCAATCTTTGCAATTTATAATCTTCCTTATTTCATAACTTGTTCCTTCATGTTTTGCTATTTTTTATAATATTGGTTTAAGAAATGAATTTGCCTATTTGAAAATTAATTGTAGAGATAGTTCAGCAAACTTTCAAATTACTTAGATATATAATTCCACGATGAGAACCAGCAAAAAATTTCACTCCATTCAGAATGCACTGATTCTTTTACTTAATACCGAAAAATATTTTTTTTTTCCTTTATTTCCGGCTAGTTTTATTCATTCTTCCAGTGTATTTTTTTGCGGCCTATCAATTGTAGACGATTTTCAGGAATTAAAATCAAAATTCTAGACCATGGCTTCTCACCATTTTTTCCACTTGTGATTAATGCTGCCTTTTTAACTACCATTCTTCTAATTATCCTTTTCTCTTTTTTTTTTTTTTTTTTCCTATAAAACATATTCATTCGATGTTTTTCGAGAGTTTCGGTTGTCATTGTTATTTTCTATTATGCGTAAATAAATGCTAATGAAATTTTGTAACTTGAAATGTTTGCTAAATAGCTGTATTTTTAATTTCGTGATGTATTGACTCTTTTTAACTTTAATTTCTAATGCCATTTAAATTTTGTTCGTTACCTAACTTGAGTTTTAGATGCTGTGATTAGACTAAAAAAAAAAAAAATTATTTCCGTATTATTTGAAAATGTTCACTTTAGCGAAAACTTTTAATTTATGCATAAAAAAATTTTTAAACCGAAAAACAAATGCTTTTTTATTTCTTTAGAAGTTAAAATTTTTTTGCAATAAGGAAGCGGATGAATAAATTTATATTGAGAATTGGTGGAAAATTTTTAGCGATTGCTGTGGATAACGGAAATAGAAATTATGACTTGTTCGAGGAATCCAAAACTAATCATTCAATGTAACTTTTAATTGTTTCCTGTTCAAATTGCAATTTAATTTTTTTACTTGACTAGTTTTAATAATTGACTGCGTTTAATATTTTTTTTTCAGCAAATTAAAAGCTGCTTATAATTCGACATGAAGTAGCTTTTTTTCATTTTTCATAGTCAAGGAAAAAATGTTTTCGAAATGAAATGTTTCAATGGATGATGAACTGAAAGTCTTCAATTGCTGTAACGAGATATTTTTCAAAATTTCCAATAAATTTAAAGCTTTTCGTAGTTTTGCAAAATCAAAAAAAATTTTCCGCTAAAATTCAACAATTCCAGTACTTTTAATCCCAGATTTTTTTTAGCCACCATCACAAAGTGACATAAATATTTCGTTCAGAAAAATTATGCTCCTTATTTGAGTTACCGAGGCGGCAACTTATATAGTCATCAGAAATCCAAGTTTTTATAATGGAGAAAACCAGAATTATGAATTTTTATGAAGTCGGAAAAGCACTTTTCAGAACATTTGGATATAATTAAAAATCAATGGAATTATATAAGGAGAGATAAAGAAGCTTGTGTCGAACATATTTATTTTGAATTTGTTTGTTTTTTTCTTTAATTATATATCGAGATTTCTTATTTAATTTATTAAAAAGAGTTCATACTATGCTGCAAGGGATTTTATTTTACCAAAGTAATTAAAAACCACAAAAAAAATCGACTCCACTTTTTCAACTTACAGACATATCAAAATATGTTTCCATCATGAGTCTTAATTTTTTTATAAACACTTCTATCTGTTTTTATTATAGACTAATCTTAATGTTAAAAAAAAACTTTTTTCTCCCTGCAGTAGACTCATTGTATTTTCTCAACATATGATAAACATTTCGTCAAAAATAATTTTAAACTTTAGCTATTAATGCTGGCTAAAGTGGGAGAAGGGCCAGATTACCTTGCAGGCTTTTGGCTTTTTAAACGATCATATTCTATGCCTCACACAACCTTGGCTTGGATTCGAAATTATCAGCTGCAAGTATTCAGAATTAAATAACTCGATTTAATGAATGATAAAGACGATGGAATCATTCATGTTCATGTTCACGTTATCGTAGTGATCTCTGATTCCTTCATAAATCATTAATAAAATTGAAACATCTCGAATCTATATTATTGTATTGTTTTGAGCAGTGTTAACTCTAATTAGTACTAATAGGTCGTTAATGTATAAACTGATCATCGACATAGTCAATCAAATAATCCAGATCAGTTGCAGAAGCTTTTATTATATTCAAATTATAATTTTATTTTCGAAAAGGATATAAATTCATTTCAAAACATTTTCCATTCATAGCTTGATAAGAGCTATAATCGCTAGGTGAGTAAGCAAGAAATCAAATAAATTTACGGTATTGATTATGAAGGAAAAGTTCAGAGACTATGAAATGTTATTTCATAATCAATAATAGATCAATTAAAAAATTTCACAAATAAATGTTTATCATTTAGGAGAGAAGAGATGAAGCGATAAACAACTGATCAAAATCATTTCATTTTAACAAGTAAAAAAGAAAAAGATATAAAGAGAAATACAAAAAATAATCATAAGATTAAAAATAGTAGACATCGAAATGTTAGGAAAACAGTGTGTTACAGGAAGAAAAATTACAGTTGTCTCGGAAGAATAAAAAGCATTTGAAAAGCATTTGTAAAATTAAATGTTTTGAAATGATTAACAGTAGTTTAATTAGCAGCAAAAAAATAAAAATAGCTGCAGAAATGTAAATTGAAGCGGAGAAATACTTTGGAATGATTGATATGCAAAATTTAACAATTCGCAACAAATAATGCAATAGCGACATTTAAATTACTTGCTTTTCATAAATTTTTTTTTTTTAAAGCATACTTTTTTGTTTAATTTTATTCCTAGTAATGTATATATATATAAAAATTTTCATAGCTATGAATATATATATATATATATATATATATATAGGAATAATATATATTATATATATATTATTATATATAATATAATATATATATTATTATATAATAGGAATATAATATATAATAATATATATATAATAGGAATAATAGGAATAGGAATATTATATACATTATATATATATTATATATTTAAAAAAAAAAAAAAAAAACAAAAAGTATGCTTTAAAAAAAAATTTAAAGCATATTCTCCAAAATACTAAATCATAAAAAGCCTATATATTATATATATATAATGCAAAAAATAGCAACTGAGTTTTCATAGCTATAAATTATTTCTCTAAAGAAATAATTTTTTATAATACTCATGCTGATACAATTTGAAACTTAATGAAACAAGTGAATAAATCTTTCCTGAGATTGATTAAAGAATCATATTGATCTGATAAGCTGATAAGGAGCTATATGATCCAGCTAATCTATTCAATAAAAGGGCCAATTAAGAAGAAATGACCGGTACGAGACTAGCAACATACTGCCTTAAAATATTCTCCAAAATACTAAATCATAAAACTGAACTGTACAATTTCTAAAATTCGCAGCATAGGAAATTTTTAATAATGATATCTATTCGTGAAGCACAATATTACAATCATATAACGAAGTCAGTCTTATAATACGATGCAACAACAATTTTGCCGCTTTAGATGATAAGAAAAATAATTAAAGTAAAATGTAAATAAGCATCCACAAGCATTATTTGGTTTACAAATATTACCATGAAACAGTTTCCAATTTTACTTATATATCAACTTATCAAAGTCGAGAATAATCCATAAATAATTTCAAAATGGACCATTTAAAAATATTTGAAAAGCTTCCAAACAATATGCTATAAACTAAATAAATTAAATTGAAATATATATATGAATTCTTATTTCTAGAATTCAGATAATTTCGGAAGTTAATCCACTATTGATTTGATTGAAATTAATAAAGAACATTTTAATTGATAGTAATTCTGATTCCAATCTGCTGGATGATCAAAAATTTAATTTCTTCCCTTTCATACCTGTCGTTTTCCTTTTTTTTTATGATAAAATGTATGATGTGACTGAATGAAAATCCTTTTACTCACAGGCTATTAATGCTAAATTAGGTATTATCGGTTAAATCCAATTAATTTATAAGTGAAATGGAATTTCGAGAAAAAAGGCAGTGGAAACTACCTAGCCATTTTTTTTAAATTTATTTATCAACATTGATTTATATTGAATAAATTTACAAATCACTACAATGAAATTGCTCCATTAACATTTAGCGAAATTCATCAGAAATTTAGCAGCCTAAAGATATTGTCAATATGCTTCAAAAGCTTTCACATAGATTAGTTTTATGAACAGAAACCATTTGAAAAAATTTTTAAAAACTTGAATTGTTCCACTCAGTCATTCGTAAAACTTTTTTATTTTTGAACTATTCATCATACAAATAACCAATTTTTAAAGTCTGACAAAAAAAAAAACTCTTCTTTTGCTCATTTCATTTTACATCCACTTACTTAATGCTTTCCTACAAAGTAATATTTCGCAAGCAAATAATAAATGACTTACGGAATGGAAAAAAAAAGAGAAAGAATGACAAATTAATTTCTATTTACATACAGCATTTTTGGATAAAAAATTAACTTCCATTATTAGTAAAGTTAATTTCCATATTTATTTCCATATATATTTATTTCATACAAATAGTGTCGTTTTGCTTTGCAAAAATGAGCATAAAATATATGAGTTTACTTCGGCGAAACAATTTAATTTTTTTGTTGAAATTTTACGCTTATCATTTTAGGACATATTTCAGTTTACATATTTACTAACATGCTATGGTATCAAATATCATTACACATATCAGCAATATCAGAATTGAAAAAAATATTGAAATATATACATTCATTTAATTTCTCTAAGATATATCAGTCATTTTTATATGTTTTTTTTTTTTTTTAATTTGATATTATTTATCCAAAGGAAGACTGAATCATATTGGTTAATCTTTATGGATAGATTTGAAATTTTAGAATTTCGTTAAAAAGAATCTCCAGTAGAGTCTGAAAGTTTGTATGCAGATTAAATATGCTTAGCGTTACTAGACTAAGTATGAGATATCCGAGAAAGCAACATCCTCAGGACTAATAGAATTGGGTACAAAATATTCCATACTATAATTTTTAATATCAGCAAACACAGTCAATACGATCTGAAAGCTTAAAGAAAGCTTTTATTTTGTTATCTTAAAAAATGAGTTGTAAAATGCAATATTAATTGTGGAAGTGGATGAGTATATTAAATGCAGGCATATCATATATATATGTATATATACATATATTATAATATATATATATATATATATATATATATATATATTATATATATACATATACGCAATTAGTTTTACGACATTGAATACCATTTCATTTTTAAGCAAATAGATATTTTAAAATGCAAAATTTACGTTTTCAGCCAATAATGGATTTTTTCATTAATGTATAGACTGCAATGTTTCCTGAAATTTCAAATTAAATTATTTTTTATTTTTTCAAAAAAAAGTTAAAATTAAACTGAAAGAAACAATTTTGTTTCTCATGATACATATTATTTTGAGAGTATTGTTTCAATTTGTTAATACTAATAATATTTGTTTACTTTTTTTTTTTCGTTGTATCAAACATTTCATCATCAAAGTGATAACAATTCAGTATTATTGATGGCAACAAATAACCAGCTCAAGAATGCTGTACTTTCCGATTTTCTCTTAATTAGTAGCAAAAAGTAACTGATTCTTAATTAGGAAAAAAAAAAAAAGAAAAAAAAAGCAGTTATACAAATGTATGCGATGTGTTACATTGACGCAATCATAATTTAACATTGATATTAAAGAAAAAAAGAAAACACTAAAAAGAAGTTTCAGTAATGTCACTGTAAAAAAGTAATTATCAGCAAGCAATTATCGCCTAGGTTCACGCGTATTAAGTATGCGTTACGATGACAATAATATTCAAAAATACTGGGAAGATAATTGCGTAATATTAATTTCAAAAAATAATTATCATTAATTAAAGAAAAAAAAAAGTCATATAAGAAGCGTATGCATTGTTTTACATTGACATAATTAGCATTTTACCTTTAATATTTAGCACTCAAAAAAAGAAAGAAGAACCTGTAAGAACATCAATATCCAAAAGTAATTATTAAAAATTAATTATTGCCAATGATAAATAAAAAAAAAAAAACCAAGGGTCACGATACGCCATGTGTGTTACGTTAAAGCAATTAGCATTTTACTCAATATTAATGTTCAAGAATAAAATGGATTAAGAAGAGAGAACAAGGGAGAGGGAGAGGGATCGGGAGAGAGAGAGAGAGAGAAAAAGAAAGAGAAAGAGATGAAAAGCGTTCGAGAAATACTGCGAATAGATTCAGACTGATGATGATGATGATGATGACGATGACAACGATGACCCTAAATAATGTTTGCAACGAAGTTCTTTAAGCTTGCTAAAATGCAAAAAGAAGGGTGAACTAAAGGAATCTATCTGTCCCTGTTGTCCCTTCTCTAACAACTAGCCTTAGATCAATAGATATATTTATGTGACTAAGTTAGTGTGTTAGAAGATAGACGGAAAAAGCACTGCTTAAGCAACAGCAACTCCAATAGTATTTTTCTAGATTAGATGACTGGAATGGGTGAAATGGATGACTGAATGAACGAACGAATCAGTGACTGAGTGAGAATGAGCGATTGAATCAATGTCAGTGAATAAATAAATGATTGCTAATGCTTTCTTCCTTTTTTTAACTTAGCATAATTTCAGCTATTTCTTACGATTTCTCTCATGTTAAACGATGAAAAAAAAAAAAAAAAAAAAAAAAAAAAAAACATAGCTCGCTCTTCTAGACATTGTTAATTTTACTTTTTACTATTATCATAATTTTATCAGTTTCTTATCTGGTTATGTGCATAGTTATAAAAATGATTTTTAGATTTTCATTTTTTTTTTCCACCTCCCCTCCCCTCCTCCCCTCCCCCCCCCCTCCTCTCAAACATATATTATGATAGCATTAAATGAGCCATAAAATTTGAGTGAAATATTTGAGATAATATAGCTGACGATAAGGCGATAAATAACATAAACTTTTTTGAATATATTTGAGAAAAAAAAAAAAAAAAATTTTTTTTTTTTTTTTGAAATATATACTTTACTCTACTAAAATTGCCTGATAATATAATCCATTCGTGTTTTGCTAGCGTGTCGTCAATGAAGCTTTCATCGAAAATGTCTTTCCGGTGCTGAAAATAACAAATGTATTGAAAATATTATTTCATTCAATATATGTCTCACTGTTTTTTCTTNTCTTTTTTTTTTTTTTTTTTAACATTTGCTCCCTTTCGCTTTTATTTCTGCATCCAGAGAAGCGAAAAAAAAAAAAAAAAGGAAAAATCCGTTGAATCCAGTAGTTGTTGTTGATAATTTTGAATATTGATATGATTCGTAACCAGATGTTTTCATCGCCTTTTTTTCTTTTCATTTTTTTTTTTTTTTTTTTGCTTTAATAGATCCATCCATTTCATCTCTCAGTAATAATTTTAAATGGAATTTGCAAAATTTTAGGTCTTTCACAGCTGATTAATTTAATTACTTAGTTTTATAAATAAGCTAATTGCTAGGATGGAAATGGAATTCGAAAATTTTTTTCGATTTTAATTACGCCTATCAAATGCGAGAAATGTAGCTATGGATTATTCAAAGTTAGAAAAAAAAAAAAAAAGTAAAATAAAATAAATAAATTACTTCTCGAATTAGCGATAATATTTCTCTTTAGCACTATTTTCTATTGGATTCAAAAGAAGTTGCTTATAAATTTCACTTCTTTACACATTTCTGAAGCATATTCATTCATTAAACAATTCAGCACACGATTGTTGTTATATTTTCGTGGATGCTACTAAAGTAAACACATCGATATTTGTTCAACAACTTGTTATTTCCGTTATTTTTCATCCTTTTCCTAAATTATTCATTCCTTCACATCAGTGATAATGTACTTTAAATCATTTATCAGCATTTAATGTAATTTTCGATGATCAATTCCAAACAACTTATCTGGACTGCGTAAAAAGTTCACGTTATTTTCCTTTTCAATACATCAAACAATTTGAACAATCATCTTTCTTTGTCAACAGTAGCAGAATTGGCGAATGATCGGCTATTGTAATTAATAACTGCCACTAGTATAGACTAAATGCTTATTTGTTTGTAGCTAACGAAATGACTGATAAATTTTTGAAGCATTACTTAGAATTCTAATAATAATAATAATAATAATAATAATAATAATAATAATAATAATAATTTTCCTTTCAAAATTCATCAATTATTATTATTAATTTTTTATTATTATTAAAAGTATTAAAGAAAAATTTGCTTTTCACAGTAGATAAAGCAGAATGTACTTGCTGCCATCTTTTTTTTATGAATACTTTTTTAGATTGCAACCGTTGCATTTAGATTTAGCGCTACTGAATGAATAGTGCTCAATAAGTCGAATATGTTTTTTTATTTCAGTCAAAATTTTATATTCAAAAGCTCATTTTATTCATCTTTCTGCTTTTTCCTTTCAACTGATAACTTTTGAGGAGAAAAAGAAAAAAAATGAAATGAAATTTGAATGGATCAATTACTTAGCATAAAATATTTCTAGCGGAAATTTTCTGGCCACAGCAAAAAAATATCATCTAATCATTCATTATCATTCTTGAAACCTGAATCATCCATATCCTTGGAATCTGATGGATTAGTTATTCCCTAACAACCACTTGTCGTACTGCTTTTTCTTGTGTTCTTTTTTCTTTGTTTAAGAAAAAAAAAAACGAAAACTCTTTCCCTTTCTTTTTTCTGCCCACAAAAAATCAGCTTATCAGATCTTTGATCAGTTATGGAGTAAAGAAAGCTGAAAAAGTAAGACAAAAGTGATTGTTCTTTTTCACCTCAACCAACTGTTTACAAACTGTAGGAGGAAGGTTGTAAAAGTTTGATGAAATTGAAGACTAGTAAAAACAAAGCCGCCAACTTTATTAATTAACATATCAATTTAATTTATAGCTCTTATCAGTTAGTGTTATACCATTACTATATTGTGGCTATGTTATAACTTATTGTAAATATTATAACTCTTTTGAATATTATAACAGTTAATTTTTTTGAGCCTTTCGGCAACTGAATGTTTTAAATCGTTCATCAATTAAAATCTATCTTTTAGTTGACTGATTTCAAATTTGAAATCAATTTCAAATTTCAAGAATACAGAAAAATTCCTCCTCTCCCCGTTTTTCTCTTCCTCATTCGATATTTATAAAACATTCATCATTTGATATTTATTTCAAATCACTTTTGTTTCCTTTTGAATATTTGTTTCTTTCATAAAGCAACAATAGCGAAAGGTGAAGAATAAAATAACTGAAAATGTGCGCCAACATTTTGCCATTTAACAATCATTCCAAAATATCGAATTAAAGAAATTTGTGTGTTAGTGATAGTAATTCTCTCAATGTATTTTTCTTTCCTACGCTTAATTATTAATTAGGTTCCAAAAAAATCGGAAATTTATAAATTAATAAAAGATAACAACAAATTAGCACCTATTAACAATTAGTTATACTTTTATTTATGAATAACTTACTCAGGCTAGCTTGACTTTCGTGAAATAAAAATTCATGTCAGCTAAAAAAAGAAAAAAAAAACAATATTTTTCTCAAATATACGAAAAAGTAAAATAATTATCTCAAAGAATAATTATATCCATATAATCTAATATCAGGGAATAATTAAGTTATTGATCATTACCTTATCGAAAGCGTATAAATACCATTAGGAAATAATTATGTCATCATTCGTTACGTTATAATAAAGCGTATAGCTTTATCATAGAATAATTATGCTACCCTTTTATTGTAATAAAGTCATTTGGAAATTTGTGAGCGAAAAAATCTGATAAGTTATTACTTTGTGTTGATAATCGTGATAAAGACGTAAATTCAACACTAATGAATGTGTCATGTGGGTGGTACTGAATTGCATTCATTTGCATGTGATGCAAAAACTTAGCAGAAAAAAGAATTGAAAGCTTTTTGCACATTATTCATTCATTTTTTTCATCGACTGATTTATGCAAATGAAGTCATCGGCCAAAAAGGTATGTTTGAATTGAATGAATTGCTTGTTATTTGGCTGATGCAAATGACTGAGCTTGAGGAAAGGTGATTATACTTAGGGAAAATATTGGTGATTGATCCTTGGTAAAGTATTGTGATTGAAGTTAGGAAAGCACTGGTGATGAAGTTTAGAGAAAAATAGAAAATTTAAAAGTTTTTATTTTTTCATTTGTTCAAAAATTTAGTTAACAGTTAAGGATAGTATAAATATTCTTTGGAAAGTACCGCAAGATTAATTTGTAATTTTTTTTTTTTTTTGCTTCAATGTATATATTAAATAATAAAATCAAGTGAAAATTATGAAAGAGTAGAAAAGAAATAATAATAAATTTTTCTCTTTTTTATTGTAACAAAATGCAAAATTTTTAGACCACTAAAATGAAGCAAAAAGAAAAATGAACAATGAAATAAGAATTGTTTAAACAATCAGTGTACAAATGTTAGAACTGTCATTCTATAAACAGATTTAATCGCTTTTTATCTGTTGTCAGTTCTTTTTCCTTTCAAAAATGATAACTGATAGGCTGCTATTTGCTATAAACTATAGAGCGCTTCGTTTATTTATTTATTTTTTTCTTCCCCAATTATTACGATTTAGGAAAAGTTTAATGAATTGAACAAAATTAATATCGAGGTTCGATGTATAAAATTGAATAAAACAATGCCGAGAATAGCACTTAGAATTAATCAATGCATTTGTTTTTATGAAATATATGGTAAAGCATTTTCAATAATTTCACCTCTTAATTCACTTTCTTTCTTCCTTTTTTCCCCACCATCCTTATAAATTAATTAATTTTCTGAAAATTTTTAATTTATCAAAAAATATAATCCTTTTTTTTTTCTCGCTTTCTTTTCCAAATTATCAAGTTATCAAGAACCTGAGTTACGTGCTTCCAATATCTTTTGCTTATTTTCTCTACTAATTATAAAATTTCTATCAATATCCATTGTCCATAATTTCACCAAATCTCTCATTATTCGCCCACTACTTTAATTTATTATAATTTTTAAAATTTTTTTTTTTAATTTCATTTCTATATCCCCTTACTTTTTATGAAACTATTTGATATAAACTTCACTTATAGTTGAAACGAAATTATCACATATCAAACAATTCATCAAAATGTTGGGTTATTTAATTTTTTCCCATCATGTAAAGTAAAATATCAAATATCTGAAATTTTTTACTCTTTTTGTAGATATATGAATATTTAATTTTTTTTTTTTGTTTTGAATAGAAATAAAGTATTACTTATTTTTTTTTTTTTTTTTTTTTTTTTTTTTTTAAAGCTTATTTCAATAAAATAAACAATATTTGTGATTCAACATTTGCCTTTCATCATCATGCGATAGCCAGTTAGCAACTGTTCAGAAAAAAAAAAGAAAAAAGTGGCTAAATTCATTAAAATAGAATAGACTGAGAGATATTGAAGCATTCTTTGCCTTTTATTGCTAATCAAAAAATTTTTCTATGCTAAATTTTAATGAAAAATTTTGTTTTTAAAGAAGCATTTCAAATTATTTTTTTTTTCTTTTATTAAAAAGCAGCAGTGGCAGAAAGACGAACAATTATGTTAAATTTCCAGCAATACACTTTTTTTTTTTTTCCTTTTAAATTTAAACAAAAACAAAGACAATCAAAGCATTTCATTTTATCCATTTTAAATCCACTGCTTTTTTGCGCTCTATGCTGTCTGTATCTTATCAATAATAATCATATCAAGTTTGCTAATTTTTGCAATATTTATCTCCATTCTATATCTAATATCAAATTTCTTACCGGATTTTTCTTTTTCTTTGCACAAAAATGTGACAATTTTATGAAAATAAGTGCAGTAAAATGTTGCCAAGCAATTGTATCAAATAAAATATTTTAATTTTATGATGTAAAAGCTGTTACTTCCAATTCGAACAAATACAGCAAAAAAGAGTTATTAGCAATAAGTTCATTATGTCTAATAATTTTAGACCGATATTGCTATCTTACTAAATGAGAAAGTTAATTTTACATATCCATTCACTTAATGAATTAAAATAATCTATTTTTAACTTATTGCTATTATTTGCTTTTCATGTTTCTTTTCCTCTTTCATTTTTGCCCTATTTTTTATTTCAAAGGAAAAGATAAATAATTAATATTCATATTAGAATTTTTAGGATTTTTTTTTGCGTTTATTTTTTTACGCTCTTAATTTTTCGTTTCTTTTTTCTTTTCTTTGTGTATTATCGATAGAAGTTCTAAATGAAAATTAAATATTGCTAGCTTTTCAATGGTGATATCAAAAAAAGCAAAGTTTCTTTTTTTTTTTAATTAATTTTTTTTTCTCCAATTAATGATATTTTCCAATATAATGTAACTGCAGCCAGTTTCACATCGAAATTCTGTTGTAGTAATGAATTCTTCCATAAATTTACATCTAAATACAATTCAATTCAGCATTTCATTTATCTGGATGAAATATTTCTGTGAAAAATTTGCTAATTTCATCGTCACTACAAATATTGCATGCTAGTTTTGATCGGGTGTTAAATTAAACAATTTCATTATCAACTTCTGCAATAAATATGTTACTTATTTCAGGAATTGAAATATTTGTGATGGATTTTTCTTCTTCTTCTCTTTCTCTATCAAATGAATTTTTTTTTTAGCAAGAAGAAAAGCGACGAAAGAATTGAATTATGAATTGGTTGATGAACTGAATTGAACATTTTGTAAAATATTGATAAATGTAAAATACTGATAAATCGAAGATGTCATTGGAAAGTCCTGAACAAACTGTTAATGGTGCATTATTAGTAACTGATGATGATGAGGTGGAAGTGGAAAGAAATGAAATCTCAAAAAATGATTCAAATATTACCTATATGGAACATAGTGATAACTTATCACGATGGAGTGACCACTGTGTACAAACACCATTCAATAGTCACCATATTACCAATCATGGTTTATCTCTTTTTTTTTCTTCTTCTTTTGAATGAATTTAAGCAATTGAAAAATGAAATTTAGCACAGTTTTAATTTAATATTTTCATAAATTTATTTATTTGCATCATTTTTTCAAATTTATTTTAAATAAACGCCTACAGATAAAAAAATTTAAAACCAAATTACTTGAAGATTTTTCAAAAATAAATAACCTGTAGTTCATCGATAACGGATAATTTTTATAAATAATGCTTCTAGTGTAATTTTTGTCGTTTTTTTTTTTTTTTTTTTTTTTTTTACATCATTAATTGTTTGAAAGATAAAACTAACAAATTTAGGAAGCACAAGTGATTCAAGACGTAGCAAACTTCTTTTCTTATGGAGGTATCTCACACTTCGAGGTTTATTTCGACTTTTAGGTAAAAACATCATGACTTTAATAGTTTTACAAATATTGAAAAATATTAAATTTCATAATTGAAATTTTTGACAACTAATTTTCTTCTCAGATCTTTTATTTACCATCAAAGAATTCTCATTTTTTCTTATTAGCAAGAATATTTGAAGATTTAAATGTTTTTTTTTGCATTGGTGTCAAATTACTGCTACCAATGTCTTTCTAAGTTTCATTCTATTACTAGCTGAGTATCATTATCTTATTTGCGAAACTTTCATTACTAAAATTTCAGAACCTATCAAATGTTTAGAATTCAATACCCATTTATTACCATCTTCCCAATATACATTAATTTTTTCTCGTATTGTCTTTCTGAGCTTTGTCTCCTTGCAATTTATAATTCTAATAATCTCTGACTTTGTTATGCAATACATTTTCTTTTCGCAAGTGAGAGAGATTCAATCTTTGAAATGAAATATTAACTGTTTAGTAGTAATTGTATTTTGCAAGATAGCGATTTAACAGCAACTAACTATCACTGTAATTTCTACATAATTACATTTCAAATTACTGTAATTTTTACATAATTATCAATCAAATTTTGACTATCCATGAGTAAGCTATTAATTTAGGTGAAAATGTTGGTTCATATCCGATAGTATACATTTTTTTATCATTACTGATCTCAACAAGCTCATTTGGTATGTTCAAAATTGTTTTACGTGATCGAATACGTGATGGCTATACGCCAACTAATGCACCATCCAGATACGAAATGAATGTACTGCGAGAATTTTGGAATTCTACTGGTATTTTGAAGCAATCTTCTTTTTTATTTTTTAAATTGCAATATTAGTAGAGGAAGAAATAATAAGTTCACTTCAGAATGAATAATTAAAAATTTTTTTTACAAATAGTAAAATATGCCACTATTGCATTTTTTCCTCTTTTATTCTGATCATAATCATTTTTGATACAATAATGAAATACTAAATTAAAAGTCACATTTTTATGTGCACGAAAAATAAATTCATTCATTGTATTAAAATATTACATAACAATTATTTTTCTAAGAAAATAAGTAATATATTATTTACATGAATGATAGAAACAATAAAAATAAATTTGTGCAATTAATGAAATTAACTGCAAAAATTTTTGTTTTTTCAGATGATCCAATGGTAACGGTAGTTTTATTAACAGCTAAAGATAATGGATCAATGTTACGCGATGATTATTTGAACGAAGTTGAACAGTTAACCAATTATCTAATGAATAATCATAGTGTTATATATAATAATCAACCAGTTACATATGAAAATTTTTGCTCACCATATTGTCGAATGAATATTGCACTGAAACTTTTCAAGGTTATTATTTTAGCAATTTTAATTTTAATTTCCAAACAGCTTTAATTTACCAAATATCTGTTACTGCCATTAATAATATCATAATCAATATTACTTTTATTAGCTAACTAATTAGTCAATTCATTTATTAAACAAATTCATTAGTCGATTATATGTTTTTTTTTTCCGCAAAGAATAAAGCTTTTTTCATTTAAGAATTTTATTGCATAAGTTAATAAAATATGATGCCATGCTTTTCAAGTTTATTTAATAGCTTCAACATTATATCGACAAAACATTTTAGGTTAATTATGTTTAAAATTTTTTTTCAAAATGATTTTTTCAAACTTACTTTTAGAAATTTTTCTTTTTTTAAACTATAAAGTAGTTGTTATACTCTAAGCAATGCACGTCATGCATTTTAAGTTTATCAAGTAATTGCTTTATTATCGGCAATCTTTTTTTTTTTTTCAGATTGATCATGCATAAAATATTTCTGTCTTGAAAATTTCAACACTAAAGCGAAATAAATAAATA
The DNA here is from genome assembly GCA_003640385.1 of Setaria digitata. Lineage (NCBI taxonomy): Eukaryota > Metazoa > Nematoda > Chromadorea > Rhabditida > Setariidae > Setaria > Setaria digitata. Next base: position 25,291 of record RCAB01000490.1, on the reverse strand, counting down.
AAAAAATAAAATTAATTACAGATTAAAAAACTTTTCTGCAGCATATATTTGATATAATTTCTTAGCAAAGAGTTTTATGGAAGAAATAAGGCTACATCAACTAAATTTCAATTTATTTTATATCTTTTTATGGAAAAAAAAAGGAGGACTATTAGTAATTAATAATGCACAATAGATTTTTAAACAACCAAAAGACAGCTGGGATTTCTTTTTTTTTTCCTTTTTTTTTTTTTTTTTTAAATTGAAAAAACTGAAAGGAAAATGAGAAGTGTAATTTTTAGAAAAGTATTCTTCTATTTCCTTTTTTTTTTATTTTTTATTTTTGGTACGTGATTTGATGGATAATTTTGGTATATTGCTCAAATGGAAAAATTAACCAACAATGATAAATGAGCTTTGATAAATTAATTAAATTAACAAATGGTTAAATTATGTGCTTATTACAAACATCATAGTTTCTCTTTATGATAACATGAATTGTTATCTCATATTTTTAATTATTTTACAATCATTATTTGTTTCATTTAAATTAATTTAACAGCAAAGTGTTGATGTTGAAAAGATTCACTTGCAATGTGGTGAACCACTTTCCAAGGATACATCATTAAATTATCCGGTAGCCAAAATTGATGGTTTTAATATACATTTGGAGAGGAACTTTTTTGGTATTACTCTCAAAGAAATGCCCAAAAAGGACGCATTTATTGGGCAAAATATTACCGCTGATAAATTGTTACCAAATCAGTCATACGCGCAATTACTTTCAAATTTGCAATTCGTTAAAGTAAGTTGAGATTTATGAAAATTGATAAAAATTTTCGGTTGTTTTTATTTTTCAAAAAAACTTCGATGAAGCATTTTTCTTCTTAAACTGAATAAATTTTCTTTTAAGCTGATATGATTTAACTAACATATGGAGGATGATTGGTGCAATTTGGTAATTTGATAAAATAAATGCTTAACCAATTTAGTGAAAAGCTTTTTTTTTTTAGCAAAATTATTTAATGATGGGTCAGTTCGAGATCATTACCAATGCTAAATTTTATCCCAAATTTTAGGTAGTTTTAGCACTTTATCGTGCTGATCGATCATCACCCGATATGGAACGAAAATTGCCATTATGGGAATTGTCTGTTTTTGAATTTGCTCGGAAGCATTATAAGAATGATTTAATTGATATGCAGGTGGTAGCATTTGTAATAATGAAAAATAGTTTTAGTAAAACAAAATAGAAAAAAAATTTTCCACCATGAATTTGTATTACATCGGCATATAATTTGAAAATATTTTAAATTGAAATTTAAAACAATTTTCATTTATTTTATTCAATTAATATAACAACAAAAAAAAAAAAAGACAAAATAAAAGCTTCTAGAATTTTAGGTAATCGGTACGGAAATTCTCAATCAAGAAATGATTAAGGATGGACAAAAACTTGCACCCTTTTTTGCCGCAGGTTTTTCATAAATTCCTCTTTCTTCCCTTTTTTTTTTTTTTTTTTTTCAATGAAATTCAAAAGTTTCACCAACTTTTTTCCCTTTTAAATTAAGTATTGCATTACTCTATACCATTTCATTATTTTATATTCGAAATTAAAAATTGATTACTCCATCGCTCTATATCATTTCTATGAAAAAATAAAAAATAACGAAAAAATCAGAAATATAAATAATATTCACTTATGCTTACTTATTTGCTGTATTATTTTTCTTTTCACATTGCTTTCATTGTTTTAAATTTTTCAATATTATTTATACTTTCTAAGGCTATTTATCGCAGTTTGTGTTTCACTCAGTTAAAACCTAATATTTGTAAGCATTTCTTTCACTAACTATAATTTATTAAAGTTTAATATTCAAATGTACTTAAATCATTTACCTTTTACCGCATTAAAATTTGATAGTCTGTAATGCTGTATTTTTTATTTTACTTAGCTAAGCTGTAACTTACACAATTAAATATTAATTCCAGACCATATGATTTCTTTCACTAGAGTTTAATTATTTCTTTTCTATCTGTTTTACTTTTTTATTTCGTATTTTTGAAAATATCACGTTAATTACAACATATTCTATCCTTATTTAACACTTTGATGATGTTGTGCTTTTTTTTTTTCATAATTTCTTCCTTTCATTTGATATTTATTAAATTTTTTAAATATTATCTTCGTTAATTATAGGTTATTTCATTAAAAATTGCACATTTTTTCGTATCACTCATGAATGCTTCATTATTTTATTTGTTTTCCTTTAATTCTTTTTCTTTTTAAATTATCTTTTCAATTTATTAACGAAAAATTTCAGGTTTTGGTTTTATGATGTTTTTTGTAACTGTTACCGTACTTACTAGTGCAATTTTTTACAATGCAATGGATTGGGGTAAAGTTTTGGTGGCATTTGGTTCAATTTTATGTCCAATTCTTTCCATAACATCATCGTACGGTATCATATCACTTTTTGGCATTCGAACTAATTCACTTATGCTTGTTATGCCGTTTCTTATAATGGGCATTGGTTTGTTTTAGAACTATTTTTTTTTTTTCATTGATTCTTTATAATTTTAAATTTTGAAAAAACATCCACCAAAGAAAATTTTTATGCTTTTTCTTTCCTTTTCTTTCCTCTCTTTTTGCCTCTTTTCTTTCTCTTCTTTTAAATTAAAATTTTGCTGTAAAAATTTTCATCACGAGGAATGAAGAAAATAACAGCTGGATGGTTGATTAGATTGTGATTCAACTGTTAATCTAGTTAGCGCTTATCATTTTCACATTGACAGTTTACAGAGTGATATTAACATTTTATGATATGATATGGTATTTGGGAAAAAAAAATGATCAAAGACAATATTAAAAGAGGAGCAGTGTATCAATTAGGCTAATTAAAATAACTGAGTATTATGGGTTTTAATTTTTTGCAGAGAATTTTATTTGTACAAGAAAATAATAAAATAAAAGAAAAACTGAGAAAAACATTTAAGAAAAGTTCTTTCAAACTGTTATATTTTAAAACTATAAAATTTTAGGAAGTAAAATTTTTTTCAGAAAATTTTAATTTTTCTTCAATGAAATTGAAGAAAAATTTGATTTATTTGCAAAAAGAAAATTTTACAATAAAAAATTAAAATTGAAATTGATTTATTTATATTAAAAAATCCTTAAAGTATCATTTCCACTTGTGCGAATTAGTCAAAAAAAAAAAAAAAAAAAAAAAGAAAAAAACTGTGTAATAACGAAAATTTAAGGCGTGGATGATGCATTCTTAATGATCCATCCATGGCAACGTTTGGCCCTGCATACCAGTAGTGTTAGTGTTCGACTTGGCCTAGTATTTGAAGAAGTTGGCCCATCGATTACAATTACTTCATTAACCAATTTTATTTCTTTCGGTATCGGTGCTTTAACTCCAACGCCAGGTGAAATATTTTTCTTTATTTATATGTTTTTCTAACAGTTTTTTGAAAATAGTATTTAAACTGATTTAAATTTTTTTTTTTTTTACCAGTAAATTTTCATATTTCACTTCAATATTTGCTTTACATAATTAAAACTATTTCAATCGATCAAAAACATTGCACGAAAGATGACTTTTTTTTATTTTTTGTCTATCATTATTAATTTGCAATAATTATATTTTAAATGTTAAAAATTATCAAACAGAAAAATCAGTGTTGGAAATTAAATCTCTTCAAAAAAAAAAGAAAAAGCAAAAATTATCTGAATGATTAAAGCCTAGACTTCTTAATCAAGCTATTAGCAAATTAATCTTTTTTTTTTTTTTTTTTTCAATCTAATCTTTTGGAAATTTTATCCAACAGAAATACGATTATTTTGCGTATCAACGGCAATTGCAATGGGATTGGATTATTTATATGAATTAATTTTATTTGGGCCTGTATTAGCATTAGCATCACATTGTGAAAAACGCCATAAAAAATATAAAATATCATCTTCTTCACAAAAAGCATTACTGCATGGATGGCGTTTACAGGTTTCATTTATTTTTGGTAAAAAATTTTATTTCTACTGATAAATTTCACATAACAGCGGTAAAAAATATATGAATGTGTGCATGTTCATTATCATATCTTTTGCGGTCCTATTTCAAAAGATACAATTAATTTTTAAAGGAAAAAAAAAAGCAAAAAAAAAGAAAGAAAAGAGAAGGAGTGAACCAATTAAATTTCACTTCTCTTTATTTCATTTTATAATTTTATAGAAGATAAATGAATTTTTCTCCATAAAATTTCAAGCTTTCAATTTAAACATTCTAAATTTATTTTTAAAACTCTAAAATAATAAGAAAAAAGTATGGGCACATTTTTATAAATTTTATTAATATTTATATTATTATTTCAATTTCATTAATGATAAATTGATTATTTCAGGTTGATACATTTATGAAATGGATTCTAAGAATATATTGTCGCATTTTGGAGCATCGATGTTTTACGATATTTTTAGCTATTGCCGTAATTACCTACTGGTACTTTGCCATTATTGGTGCATTGAATATAAAAACCAGACTGGATACAGTAAAAATTTTACCCCGCGATTCACCGATACAAACACCAAATCGAATACTTAATGACATAAGTATGTGACATCATTATTAAGTAATTTTTCTTATGTGATAAAAATTTTGCCTTTTATATTAAAATACTCTAAACCTCTTTTTTTTTTTTTTTATTTAAATCTTTTCTTCCTATTCAATGAATATTTAAAAAACAAAAAAAAATCTCAAGCTAATTAAATTTTATGATTCAAGTATTTTCCTTTGTTATTTGATCAAATTTTTAAAATTTACCATGATTTTTGCATCTAACATATGAAAAAAAAAGTTATTTTCAGTTTGGGATGAATATCATCCGGTTACAGTACTTGTAAACAATCCATTAGATATTCGAAAACAACAATCAATGCAACGATTTTGGCAACTTGTTAATGATTTTGAAAGTTTACCACTCTGTCGAGGTTAATTAAATGAAAGTAAAAAGCATTTCAAATTGATCTAATTGAGCAAGAACAAAAAACAGAAAACGAAGTGAACAAAAAAAAATTAATAGTTGGCCATAAAATTCAATTTCCTTCATTTTCAGTTAGTTCAAAATTTTCTTTTCAAAATTTGTTTAAAAAATTTTTTTTTTTTTTTATTAAAATTGAAATCATTTCCTATAGGTAATATTTCAACGTTATTATGGCTTCGTGACTATGAGCATTATTATAAGTATGGTGATCCGATATCGTCATTTTGGTCATTTTTTGGATTCGATGATCATCAATCAGCAAAGAAAATTTCACGTACTGAAACGGGCCTTGATTTTGATAAGCTAGATAATTTCCTTCAGTCACCATTCTATTCACATTGGAATACGTGTATTATTGTTACAGATACAAAGTAAATTGTATTTTTTCAAAAAGAAAAATAAAACAAATAAAGAAAGAAAGAAAAATGAAAATTTAAAAATTTTGAAATTTTTAAACTTTTGGCCTAAAATTGTTTTCTTTTGGTATATTAAAAAAATAAAAGAAATGATTAGAATTTTAATTCAGTTTGATATTACAGTGATGGAGTTCGGGTAAATCGTTTCTGGTTTGTTGTAGCGTACAGGAATACTTCAACATGGGAAGTACGAATTGATTTAATGCAAAAATGGCGAAAAATTGCTGAAAATTATAAAGTAAAATATTTACTTGTATATAGTTAAAAATAAAAAAAAAGAAAAAATATTTTAGGAAAATAATAGCAACAAGTTGCCGAATAAAAGGTGATAATTAAATTCAAAATTATTCACCTGCATTCATAATTATTTGCTAATTTTAATATATTATGCTTATTTATTTTAATTTTCTTAATTTTACATTTTAAGGATTTGAATGTAACAGTTTGGGAAGCTAATGGGATGTTTGTGGATCAAATGCTTAGTCTAAAAACAGTCGCAATACAGGCAAGGAATAAATGTAGATTATCGTAAATTATTTATCCGATTTACTCCTAGTGATCCGTAATTTGAGTGCAATTTACTTCTTCTAATTCCTGTTACAGGCAAAAATATAAATATTAATGTTCTCATTTTTTCTTTTCCTTTTTTTGTTATAGATTAGTTAGTTATTCGTCCAAGCAATTCTTTTTTTTCTTTTCTTTCCTTGAAGAGACTATTTGTTTCAATATTTATGGCGAAATTTTCGAAGCATTTCTCTAATGTCACCAGTAATTTTTGAAATAACAATAAATTTATTTAATTTTATCTATCCTAATTTTGTTAGTGATAGTAAATGATTTTGTGATTGATTTCAGACCGGCACACTAACGTTAATTTGTATGGCAGTTGTTTGTGCATTATTTATCCCAAATCCGTGTAGTATTATAACAGCTTCCATCGCAATTGCTTCAATAAGTCTTGGTAAGCGAAGTGCAAAATCCAGGAGATGGACAAAATCTACTAGTCTCGATAAATGAAGTGCAAAGTCTCTTAGTCTCGATAAGTTAAATAGAAAATGCAGTAAATTTTACAATAACATTTGATAAATACTTTTCGAGATCGCGATGAATGTTATTGCAGTCGAGATATTTATTAGTGTAGGTGTTCGGGTAGTAATTTCAGATGCTTATTAGTAATTATAAGAACAATTAGATATTATATAAAACATTAGTAACTGATAAANCATCGCAATTGCTTCAATAAGTCTTGGTAAGCGAAGTGCAAAATCCAGGAGATGGACAAAATCTACTAGTCTCGATAAATGAAGTGCAAAGTCTCTTAGTCTCGATAAGTTAAATAGAAAATGCAGTAAATTTTACAATAACATTTGATAAATACTTTTCGAGATCGCGATGAATGTTATTGCAGTCGAGATATTTATTAGTGTAGGTGTTCGGGTAGTAATTTCAGATGCTTATTAGTAATTATAAGAACAATTAGATATTATATAAAACATTAGTAACTGATAAATATTGCTTCACTTCTATGTGTATGATGATATTTTCTTTTTATTAGAAAATTATCTTTAAATAGCTACGCTTCTAAACTTGATTTATCCGGATGCTTCTTCTTATTCGTCTAGAACCAATTAATAATGATGCGCTTCTTAAAGTTAATTTTTTTTTTCATCCAAATTTAAGATTTTATCTTTTGGAAGGGTACTTTTTCCTGACTACATTATTTACCTCAATATTGTAATTAAATATAGGTGTATTTGGATTTCTCTCCTGGTGGCATTTTGATCTTGATCCAGTAACGACGGTAGCTGTATTGATGTCCATTGGTTTATCAGTTGATTTTACTGCTCATGTGTCTTATCACTATCAGGTATTGATTTCAGATTCGAATTTAATTTCTTTATTCTTTTTTAATAATAATTTCGGAATAAAAATTTTAATTCCTTCTATATGAAAAAATAGCAAAGAAAAAACGAAAATTATGGATATTCTTATCGTTGATCAGTCATTTAAGCTGTAATTAAATATTCATTTTGTATAATTATTTATTTGTTTAGAAAGAGAAAGAAAAACAATTGTTTAATTATTTCTTTTTTTCTTTCTTTTTTTTTTTTTTTTTTAGTTAACGAATCGACGAGAAATTCGAAATAAAAAAATAATTAAAATTCCAATCAAAGGACCGCATGAAAAACTTGAACATACACTGCGAAATGTTGGCTGGCCAATGATACAAGCAGGTGCATCCACAGTAATGTGTGTTTTACCGCTTGTTTTTTTGCAGGTAAGAAAAACTTCATAATTTTTTCATTCATTAACATCATCACCGTTAATTATCCAAGTTCAATGGACACTGGCAAAATTTCACTTATTTAGACTAACTAATTCAGTAGAATTGTGAAAAAGTTTACAAAAGCTATGATTGCATAGGAAAGCATCATCATGATAATTGAAGAAAAAAANAAATAATTAAAATTCCAATCAAAGGACCGCATGAAAAACTTGAACATACACTGCGAAATGTTGGCTGGCCAATGATACAAGCAGGTGCATCCACAGTAATGTGTGTTTTACCGCTTGTTTTTTTGCAGGTAAGAAAAACTTCATAATTTTTTCATTCATTAACATCATCACCGTTAATTATCCAAGTTCAATGGACACTGGCAAAATTTCACTTATTTAGACTAACTAATTCAGTAGAATTGTGAAAAAGTTTACAAAAGCTATGATTGCATAGGAAAGCATCATCATGATAATATAATTGAAGAAAAAAACTAATTTTAGTTTTGCTAATTATTGCATTTAAAATTACCAGTGAAATTGTAATGAAAACAAAAAAGAAAAAAAGGAGAACAAAAATTTTGTTATTCACTATAAAATTTTTCATTTTATAAAAATTAACGCTTAAAAATAACTGTTTATGGAACAAAACAGAAAAGAAATTATTTAAATTTTAGAGTTATTCACCGATGGTCTTTTTCAAAACGATCATTTTGGTAGTATCATGGAGTTTACTACATGGACTAATCATTCTACCGGCACTTCTGGGTGCTTTGCCGGATTGTCTAACAAATGCCAATTGCTACCGGACATTTCTATCAACAAGTAGTCAAAAATCATGTCGCTATGTTGGTCCACAAGAAATGGATCAAATTGATGGACAGGAAATGGAATCAAGCGATTAATACATCTTTTTTTTTTTTTTTTTTTCATTCTCATTCCTTGTTTTTTATTTCCTCAAAATATTTGCACATAAATATAAAGCCATTAACTAATTAATTAAGTAACTTTCTTCTTCCTCTTTCTTTTTCTTTTCTTTTCTTTTTTTTTTTTGACTTCTGTTCTTACGATAGTATAAATATTTATGCGTATCAATTTACTGATTGTCAAAATTTGATATTGAGCATTTAGATCCAAAACTGCTTTGATATATCATTGAAAATACAAACGATTTTTTCCTCTTTATTTATTTTTTTCTGCTTTATACCTGAAAAAACGAAAAAAAAAAAAAAAATAAACGCACTTAGCCTATGATGTTTAGATTTTTTTATTTTTATTTACTATTTATTTATTGTTTGTTATTTTTCAATAATTGTTTTTGTTTTTCGTTTAGGAATCATAATTTATGTATGCATTCAAAAATTATTATCGCAAGTGTTTTTTTTCCTTTGTTATTATTATTAATACTGTTTTTTTTTTTTTTTAATAATAGATAGTTCTAGCGGGTTTTTTTTTTCTGATACTGTTACACAGGTCATCAGCATTGTGCAGTATATCTGATAAGTTGATAATTGTTTTTATCACCATGATTTATTTTTTCTTTTTTTTTTCGAAAATTTTTTCCATTTCCTTTATTTACTTCTGGGATTGGCGTCAATTACTCCGTTGTTGAAAATTAAATGGAATGATCATTGGAGTTTTGTTGTAAAATTAAAAAGGATTTTTTTTTTTTAAATTTCTTCACTCCTTCTAATAATTTCTTTGCAATTTTAAAAAGAAAAATCGCACGATTTTATTTATATTTTTACCTGTTTATTTTATTTTATTTTTATTTTTATTTTTGTAAATTTTCCTCTACAGAACCATTGATTATCATTATTGCATATTTTGTGGAATTTTCAATTCAATTGATATCATTAACGGTCAATTCAAGTTGCATACATGTAACGTTAAAAGCAATACGAATTTAATGATGATATCACTGATAACAATAATTTTAGCATGTGTTAAATTATGATAAAGAGCACATTATCAATATGTTGAATACGAGAAAACAGCCATCAAAAACAATAATTGAAAGAGAAAAGATAAATGAAAAATTGGGATAGAAAAGACCGCAACCAATTGGATTTATCATGAAACTTTATCATTTGTTCCTTTTCTCGAGTAATAATAAAACTGGACCACAATAATTACCAACTATATGTTATCACCATCATTATTATCATTATCATTTATTAACACGGCAATTAATACATGATTTGATCACATTCATTCTCAACATACTCCAATTTTTAAATTATACGGTTATTATTTTTTTCTAATTACATTATTATTATCATCATTGTTATAATATGCCTTTTTTACCTAATATAATTCGCTTCAGCAACTTCTAATTAGCAAAAATTTACTAACAAATCCTATAGTATGTTGATAGTAAAGAAGGAAAACATTCATTAGAAATAAGCAAAAATTTGATAATTTTTAAGCTTACTCATATGTTTCCCTAAAGCTAATTTTAAAAAAAAAAAAAATTCCTAAAACTTATTTTAGATCATAAATGTAATGAGTTTACATTTAATTGCAGTAATAAAATTAAGATAAAAGAAAGGCGAATAGTTCTCAGTAATATTACAACAACAACTGATTGATTCATTACAAATCAAACAAGGTAAAAGAGAAAAAAAAGAAAATAAAATAAAATGGTGAATGGTTCAAAATTGTTTCCTATTATCATAGAGAAAAATTTTTCTTTCACTTTAAATCAACAATTTTATCCACATCAATGCATAACAGTTCAATTCGTAGTTGTGGAGAGATAAAAAAAAAAAAAAAAAAAAAGGAAAAAGTTTTAATTTAAATGTTTTAAATGTTTTTTTTTTCTTCTCCTTTTACAACAAAAGATTTCTTTTTAATTTATTTCATTTTATCTTTAGGTTTTTATTTGTCTTCTATTTTTTAAAATACTTTTCTTCAGCTGTGTTTTTTTTTTTGTTTTAATGGCAACAAAATGTGAACCTTTATACTCCATTTACCACATCTGTTCCACTCATCATTATTGTACAATGTAAAATCAGCTACTTAGTTTATTATTTATTTGTTTGTTCAATTAATTAATTTATTTAAAATGCGTCATTTATAGCTTATCATTTTCAATACTTTGGAATATTAATCAGTGCTGATCAGTCGTTCAGGTTGATTGATCGGTTCTGATCGTCATTTTTTTTATTTTTGCTTTCGATTAAAATACATCCAATTGAATAATGTATTCTTTCAAGAAACTACAATGAGAAAAAAAAAATTATTTGCAAAATTTATTCCTGAAACTAAATTATTCTAGTTGCATTACTGATCCATGAAAAAGGAATTTATTTATTTCCATCATCAATCTGAAAAAGCAAAGCTAAAATTTGCACCACTGATTCGAAGNGAAAAAAAAAATTATTTGCAAAATTTATTCCTGAAACTAAATTATTCTAGTTGCATTACTGATCCATGAAAAAGGAATTTATTTATTTCCATCATCAATCTGAAAAAGCAAAGCTAAAATTTGCACCACTGATTCGAAGAAGCAAAGCTAAAATTTTTTCATTCCTGATCCAGAAAAGAAGCGTAAAATTGTCGTCGTTGAATTGGAAAACAAAGTCGGAATTTCTCTGTAAGCGATGTTAATCGGATGAGGAAATGCAGAATTGAATTCTCAAATTTCTCATATTTTTTCGTTTGCAGCAAGTCTGAGATTCGGTATTCTTATCGATGATGTTATGGCAATTCATAGTAATTTTACCATTTTTAAATGAAGCAATCGCTCAGCAGGTTTATTTTCTTCTTTTTTTTTTTTTTTTTTTTTCTCAAAAAATTTCTCATTTTTTTTTTTTTTCTGTGCAAAATTCTCTAATTGATTAATTTTCAAAACTGCATACTAAAAAAAAAAAAGAAAAAAAAAACACAAATAAAATTAGATATTAAAATTAAAATAATTAAGCAAATTTTAAATGAATTGTAAGATTTAAAATAAATATAATATTTAAGCAATACATACATACATATCGAGGAGAAATATAATAACATTTAATTTTCATATAAATGAAAAATTAACAAAACATTTACAATGTAAAACAAAAATCTCTCTCTCTCTCTCTCTCTTGTTAGATGAATTAAAATCAAATGCATTCTTCAATTAATTTTCTTCCTTTTTCGTTTTCGTTTTCTTTTTCTTTTTTTTTTTTTTTTTTTTTTTTTCTTTATAATAAATATGATTTATAAAATAATATTCAAAAAAAAAAAAAATGGGAACAGAAAAAGAAAACGGTTTGCAGCTAAAACAATGTCCGTACATCCCAACAACAGGTTGTTGCTCCATGAGATGGACATTGGATTGTATTCCCAAACATTGTTACAAATACATTCTCGCCAATTGTTCGGATCGCAAAAATTTGATGTTTAAGCGTAGTATGATGAAACAGAGAGATGGTGCTGACTTGAGAAGATCACCAAATTCCGCATTTCATGGCCATCTTTTGGTATATATCTATTATTTGAAAAATTAATTATTTGAATTTAAATTTATTCTAGCAAATTGCTAGGTAGAGTTAGGCTAGTTGGTTGAATTATTGTTAGTTCGGTCTCTTAAAATCATTCCACAAAATTATGATTTATTATTGCAAAAAAAAAAAAAAAAAAAAAAAAAGGTGAATAAAATTTATTCCAGAGAAATAAATAAAAGATAAATGAATGGAAGAAAAAAAGAATGAAAAAGGTAAATTGAATAAAATTCAACAAAATTTTCCTTCAACAGAAAATCTCGAACATAATAATATATAATCGTGCATTTAATAAAAGTTTTGAGTTTTCAAACTTTTTTTTTTCCCTTTACAATTTAATACTTGAAATAATGAAGTCTTTTTTTTTTCATTCAGATACTTTTAATTTTGTTATCATTCTTTTGAGAAAGAAAATTTGAGTAAAATTATAATTTATCTTCAACTCGAGCCAACAAAATAGCCAATGTTTGTATTAAAAAAAGTTCTAACTCTTTAAGTGTTTTCTTTCCTCTTTTCTTTTCTTCCATTTTTCTTTTGTCTTTGGGAATTTAACACTCGAAATAATAAATGACTTTTATTAATTCAAATACCGATAATTTTGTTATCAATTCCTTTAAATTTTTTTTTTCACGTTTTTCTTTCCTTTGCGAACTTAACACTCGAAATAATAAATGGCTACCATTAATACAAATACTGACAATTTTGTTATCAATTTCTTCAAATTTTTTCTTTCGCTTTTTTCTTCCATTTGCGAATTTAACGCTCGAAATAATAAATGACTTTTATTAATTCAAATACTGATAATTTAGTTATCATTTTCTTAAACTTTTTCCTTCCCTTTGCGAATTTATCACTTGAACTAATAATTTATTAGTTCAAGTGATCAATTCGTTCAAATTTATTAGTTCAAATGATCAATGATATCTATTAATTCAAACACTGATAATTTTGTTATTAATTTCTTAAAATTTTTTTCTTTCATTTGCGAACTGAACACGCGAAATAATAAAATGGCTTTTATTAATTTAGATACTGATAAATTTCTTATCAATTTTTTAGCCAGCATGTGGTACAGCTGAATTGGACTATAAGCCATGTACAAGTCGAAGTGTTGCTGATAAGCTTTTCCAAGCATGTTGTAGTATTTATGTACCGAAGGAATGTCGTTCAATGTGTGTTTATGAAACAGAACAAAATGCTACACGTGAATTGGTAATAAACTGATATCAATTTAATACCAAGACTGTTAATTAATTAATTAGACAAAGATTTTAAGCTATTTCTTTTTCCCACCTTTATTTATTTTAAAAGTTCCAATAGAGATGAGGAAGTTGTTGTTGAAATTACCAGCTATGTAGATGAGAAAGATAATAATTGATTAAATTATTAGTTTCTCAAAAGCAACAAAAATGAAGCTCTAAATTATCAAATACCTTAGACGGTTTAAGATAATGGCCATCTAAATTATCAGTTACCTGAATTATAAAACAAAATATAGGTTACTTAAAAATTAGCAGCTATTAAAATTATAAGATTTATAGGAAACTTGTCATAAAAGAAAGAAGGTATTTACGGAATGTTTCTTTAGATAAATCATTTTGCGGAAAACGGAAAAAAAATAATTTTTTTTTTACATAAATATATCCACAGAAATAATCTAAATAAACATCAATAAATAAATTTTGGCATATAATAATATAATTTAAAATATAACAACATTAATTAGACACTATGAAAAATCTAATAATTTCTGGAAATTTCAGCTTATCTCCATTTTACGTGAAAAGATGTGTGGTTTGGAATATTTATCAAGCATTCTTTATTGTGCATCACAAAATCGTGATAACCGTAAATGCTGCATACATTTGAATTTGAACGACTCACAACTTCAAGTAGGCATAGAATATTCTAATGAATTATAATTACTTATTTGAATTACTAATTTATGAAATTAAAGGAATCATTATGAAGGAATGCATCTCAATTACAAGTTTAATTTGCAGGTTGGTAGTCGATGTTTACGGATGTGTGACCCAACTGGAACGGCCATTGAACAAATCACAAAAGAAGATGCTACCTGTTTGTACAACTGGAACGTTATCATGTACTGCCATCATAGTGGAATACGAGAAATGTGATTTATGTGTGTAAATTAGTAAAAGTTATAGTTTCTTTTGTCCTATAATTTTGTCCCCAATTATGTGCGAAGCTTAGACTTTCAAAAGGACAAAAAAAAATTGCACTTTCCGGTTAATAGTACCATTCACTATGTATATCTCATCCTAAAAATAGATACATTAACTTTTGGAAGGAAATGAATTTTGATTTAAGAAGAAAAAAAAAAAAAACCTAATATTCCCCAGTTAATAATACCTTCTAGCTATTTTAGCAATAGGTATACTGTATTTGAAAAATATTTGAAGAAGCCTGAAACTTTTATTTAACTATTTCTGCATGAAAAAGTTTCAATATCAATAACAAAACGATATCAAGAGTATCCAATGTAATAATGCTACAGCGTTATCGCGCTATATTTACTTTCAAGAATGGAAACATCAAGTACTATTTCGTCTGCTGCTTTTAAGTAAAAAAAAAATGCATGAAGTGATTATCATCAAAATCTTGTACTGCTATGGAATTCAATGACAGTGAAAAGTCACATATTTAACAACTGGGAAAGGCATTATTATATCAACTATAAATCATCATTTTTGATGTATGCTGCAAATCCTACCTCAATCGACATCGTCGTAACTGTGATTTCCAACATTTCGTTTTTCTAGTCTAAATATACACATCTTGGACTATTTCCGTTTTACACAGGAATACAGCGTAGCGAAGCAACTATCTGCACATTATTCCTCGGAATTTTATATCATTTAATTTCCACAAATTAACTGACTAATTAATAATCCGCCTCTGATGACACAAATAAAAACATTAGTCGAAAGAAAAATTTGTGAAAAACTTCCTCAATACCATAGAAAGGAATATTCTCCAGCAAGGCGAGGATTTTACTACAGCTGATCAAGAAATTATATACATTAAAAAAAAACCACCTCCAATACTACAGTAAACTTCGCTTATACTCCAAAATTATTTAAAGCCTAATTTCTAAAGACTTTTAGAACTCTGTGTATCTAATTTTTTTTTTTTTTTTTAATAAGTAGGAAAAATCCCACTGTGAAATACAAAGAAGCGCAGGTAATTAAAAACAACTAGTTATGTGGAAATATATTCAAAGTTGAGAAATAAATCAATGATTTCAGAAGCAAAAACGCGACAATTCCCCTTCCACAATAATTTAGTTTAATGTAAATGTAAGCCACAGCCTTACCTAATCCACAAAATTCCATTTCTCTTTTTTTTTTTCTAAAATACTTTAGAACACTCTAACTCTGCAATAAAGCAATTCGCTATTTCAGTTACCTGGGAGCGCAGAAGCCATGAAAATCGACATTATAAAAGGATGGAAATTTTTGCAGAGAATTTAAAGTTTTGAAAAGAAGGAGGGAATGTCGAAAAAACAAGAATTAAAAAAAATACATAGACAAATGATTAAAATCTGGCAAGCATTATAATTCTGAAAGCACCCGTTGACATTAGATGACTCTGCTACATATATATTTGTCAGTTCATCTTGGCAGCGGTCTGATTAGAAACAATCGTTCACTAGTCTTATCATTTGTATAAATTGGACTTGCCATATAATGCTTCAGTAAATCGTCCATAGTTACGAATGTTCGAGTACCTATTTTAAAAGATTTATTCGCCACATCTACTTGTACCCAGAAATGCTTATTGCGACCTGCAGCTTTCAACGAAATCGAATAATCACCCGGCTGAAAACAACTTTGATAAGGCAGACAATGCATCATAGTAGTGAGATATTTAGTAGCATAGACACTTCCTAGTAGTACTGTTTTATTTTTCCCGAGCAGTGAATTCCCCAAAGATTGCTTTAAAATAAAGAAAGTAGCGAGACTTAGGTAAAGTAATGGTAGGTACTACAATAAAGATGATAAAGTACATTTCCACTCATATTTCCTTATAAAAAATTCATTATCCCAATTCTGTACGTTTAAAAAAAAAAAAAAAGAAAAAAAAAAAAAGAAAAAAAAAAGCGATGTTCGAAAACAGTAATTTTACTTACATTACTTTCACTATCCCTGACCAAATAATCGCCGTCAATACCACGAGCATTCAGTAACGCATCAGTTTCGTCGCGTGACAATCTTCCATAATACCATAGTTGATTTGCGTAAGGCCCAGTAAGTCGAAGAGTACTACAATAAATTTGTACTAGTTTTAAATCCTTACTAAAAAAACAGCTACAATACACTGGGAACTCATCAAAATTGTAACTTTTTGCATAGATTTTTACTGGAGTTAACTTGAAATAATACATCTTTGCAAATAAATGATTCAGGTCAAAGATAGAAGAAAGAACAAGATTTACTGTCACATTAAATAAGGTTAAGAAAGAGTTAACACGCCTGTGGATTCTATGGCGTAAAAAGTGACAAAGACTGTTCGAACATATTCATAGACTACACACAAAACAAAGCAGTCAGTTTGCAGTCATAAAAATTTGTAAAATGCAAATAAAAAAAATCGAAGACATGAAATGTAAGATAAAATGATGACAACGCTACAAAAACCTTGTCATCTATCTTTTTTCGGTATATTCAATTTTTGTTTCGATTTATTTTGAAGGACAAATTCCATTTAGGTTACTTTAACCCATTTCCCTTTTTTTTTTTTGCCTCGAACTAACCTGCCATTTCTAACTACTGGAGAAATTCCGTTGCTACTAGATGAAGCCTTCAATCTTCGCTCTGATGTAGATGAGACAAAATGATCAGCATTTTGATCCGGATTCGAATCCACCACCTGAAAACAAGCAACTGTTACATAATAAGAGAACCGAACATCGAGTACAAATGAAATAGTATAGTAAATGAATACAATAGAGCATCCAACTAGCGAACCTCAATATAATTTGTTGGAACAAGCCCTGTGCAACCTTTTTCGTTCCGAGCTTTCCACCATTCTGGATCATGAGCAGGATGGTCGATAATTTCCAAACGTTCTCCTGAAAATAACAGAGACAAATTTCAAAAAGTTAGAAAAAAAAAGAAAAAAACTAGCAGGTGTTGACAATAACATAATATGAGATCTCAATATTGTATTAGTAATAATACACCTTTATTGATAACCCCTTCCCTACTATGCAATGTTTAAAATAAATCACGAAATTACATACTTTTCAAAATGAATAAATTTTGCCGCTTACCCTTGTAGAACGATAATTCTTCTGCATTTTGAGCTTCAAATGAATACAGTGCAACAACTATTTCAAGGACCCTTTGCAAAGGCGAGATGATAAGTCCGCTGTGAGGCTAGAAGACAGTACAGTTCTTGACCTTTTGAAGTATTTCGCAATATTCGGTATTAAAAACCTATGGTGTAAGCAAAACAAACATATTTTGTAAAGGAGAAAAAGGAGCATATCTGAACCTTATTGAAACCATTTCCTACTTCCATATTACTTTTCGGGGCCGAAAATGTACTTGGTGGCGATTCGTCAATATAATTGGAAGGAAACCATCCCATTTGTTCTCGACACTGAAAAAAAATAATCAAGATTCCTAGGGAAAATATTCATTCTTCTTCAGGGAAGATTTGTTCTCACCCTTAGAATCTTTATCAGGATACAATGAAAAGTAAACGAGAGACTCAATTATTTTACATCATTCCAAAAAGTAGTCCATGCCACTGAAGCAATAACTAAAATACTATGCTAGGATTAAAGCGAACAACTGTTTCAATTTCCCAAGCAAATATCTTCGTGACAAATTGTATTCAATATGGAAAATAACCTTTCCCTTCCACCAACCATCAGAGCTTTTCTCGAGGACGGTAACAACATCACCTTTGCATAACCTTAATTCATCTTCTCGCTGTGGTTCATATGAATATTTTGCAACAGCCTGCGAAATCACTCCACCAACCTAAATGAAAATTATTAGAGATTCAATCATTCATATAAAAAGAAAAAAATCTCTTCCTCTTTCTTTGTGATATCTTAGAAAGTCTAACAAAGATCTTTTAGAATTCCCTTACCGGCTAATATTTTGCGCAAATTTAAAAATCTATAAAATCTTCAACAGAAAAATGGAGAAAATAGAAACAAACGAAACGATAAGTAATACTTTGACTGATCTACTGAAACCATTTTCGAAACTACCATTTCCAGAAACAGCAGCTAATGCTGGACGACTGATGATGAGTTCTGAGGATGAAGCCTGCAATGAAATCCAATTACAACACCGCCTGCTTAATTAATATAAATGTCATACTTTCCACAGAAACGAAATCAGTGAAATCCATGGATACTAAAAGCAACAATATAAGTACTGGGTTTCGTAACATCTTAAAATTTAATCACACGACACTAAAAGGCAAAATAAATCATTCTTCAAAATTCATTAGATGTTGTCGAATTTTTTGCCCGAAATAAAAACAGAAATAGTAATTTAATAAACGCAAAGTACGTTTCAGAAAATTGGTATACATGAAATTTCACCCTTCATGGACAAAAAAGTGGCAGCACTGGTAATAGCTGCAAACATTCATTTTCAAAATATCTTCGCTTAAACAGACACCTACAAAGAAAGTGAAGGATTGACAAATGACTGGATCATCCATTAAATCAGTGGAGCGAGCTTCTAGTACTACTCGAAGACAAACCACATCTTCATCAAAAAATAACATACTTGATTAAAATCGGCTATTTTACTCTTCGATTTCGCCTTACCGAATCCCTTAATTGTTCCTTTTGCTTTCTCCACAAAAGATTCCTTTCGAACATAGTTTGATGGAACAAAACCAACGACACCATCTTCGTTAACGACCTACAAGTAATATATTTTATAATAACAGACAGTAATTTGACGTTCCTTTTAAAAAACTTTATCCTAATATCTTCTTCGTTACATTAAATATATCAAAAACAATATGAGCTTTAGAACTAATTTAGTCAACATTTAAAAATATGAAAAAAAATATAAGCACAGATTATGTGAGCTCGAACATTCCTTAACGACACTACGTAAACTAAAAATATGGCAAAAAAAATTAAAATTAACAGCAGCATCCATAAAATTAAGACAGGGAGATAAGGTCACATGGTACCATAATTAGTATTCCAATTAAAAAAATTCACACGTGAATTGCAAAAATTGGAATTATAATAGAGAAAAAAGAAAAACGGAAGAGCGAATAAAAAAACAAAAGAAGTTCCTCAGTATTCAAAACTTCCTAAAAATAGGAAATGAACACAACAACTGGTAAGCAAAATAACATATGGAGGGCGATAGTATATTCTGCTAAAATATTTTGTAAATAAGTGAGGTGCTACAGACCGATAATTTAAGAAGTAAATTTTTTTTTTTTTTTTAAATAAAACGACCCAATAACTGCATTAAATTGAAAAAAAAAGCAGTAAAGGAGAAAAATTAATGAGGTAGAAATGAACGGAACAAACGCTTTTTTTTAAAAGCTGAAATATAACTATTAAGAAAGAAGAAATGGTCTTCTTTTTTTAACCATTTATCATATTTAAGCATAAAAAATAGGACATCGACCGAAGCTAACACTTCTTAGTTTTCTTTCCAGCTGTTGCTCACAGAATTTTATATCAGATGCTAATAATCAGTCTCGGATATAAATCAATTCAATGCAACTAAAAATATAAACATTAACCTGTAATCTCAGTGGCAAACTAAATATTTGACTACTTTTTTTCCCCCTTATTTAATCTATTTTTTTTTTTTTAAATTGGATATTCGACAGTAAGCATGTACAAAAAACACTAATAAAATGGACAAAAAAAAAAAAAATAATAATTTACTTTCCACCAATTTTTGGTATCGTCGATCAATCTGAGCCTTTCGTTCTTCTTGATGTTAAGTTCGCCTTCCTCCTGAGCATTGTAATCGTATTTGACAACAACGAACACATCGTCACTCATTGTTAACAAATCGCAATAATATATATTTTTTATGATCAAAATTATTTTCTGATTGAATTCAAACGATATTTACAAAAAACCAATTATATTACTCGAATTTATCCTTAAATATGTATAGTAGATGTATATCTCACTTTTTTCTCCAAGCCTGAAATAAACTTTCGGTTTAAAATAAGATTAAGTACTTCGTGGAATTAGGGCACCAAGCAGAGGCCACTTTTCAGTAGTGCAAATGCACAAAAAGTTAAATAAAATGTATGCAACATAATGTAAAGTAGTAAGAATAAACTAAAAACTATACAGGAAAGAGAGGAAAAATATATTATGAAAGAAGAGAGCATGGTAGGTGTGAATGTGTGTGTGTGTGTGTGTGTGTGTGTAAGCAAACAATTAGAAAATGGCTAGTAAATAAATAACATCCAAAGAAATTAACAACTTCTTTTCGAGCAGTTTTAAAAATGGATAAATGAGAATTGCAATTGCAAACAGCTGACGAAAATTTGTAAAATTCTTATAAGTGTTATTGTATTCAATTTGATATATGCAAATATGGTTATGATTTGAACTGATTTCATTTCTTTTTTTTTTTAATCATTTCCCAAAGTTCATTAAACAAATTTGTTTGCCAGCCAATCAAACCTACTGCATCATTAATAAACAAATAAACCAGCCACGAAATATGCAAAAAAAGAAAAAAAAAAACACTCGAAGATCTTCAATGAATGAAATATGTCCAAATTAATTGTTACATTGAATTGACAAATGCATAAGCCTCTAATATAAAATTAACACTGAATGTTGAGATTTTTTACTCTTTTCTCTTTTTAAATGGCAAGTCATAAGTAAAATAGCGAAACTTTTGGAACTAACAGTCAAGTTAAATTTTGTACAGCTTATCAGTAAAACATGAAAAATACTGATCATGCATTGTATAAACAGCTTATTAAGAAAAAAAAAAAAAAAAAGAGAAACGAAAACAGGAAAATAAAGCAGATCCACAGAAAAAAAAAAAAAAAAAAAGAAACGAAACCACATCCGTTAACAATCAATTCACGAAATTTCGAAAAGTAAAAAAAAATATCCAGAAATCTTTAGAGCTAATGATAAAGCCAAACATAGGAGGAAAAATGTAAACTTTGGTAGAAATTTTCTGTCCTCACTGCATATGTTTAAAAATTAGTTTCGGAAAGACGAAAAATATTCAGGATGAAAACCGGAATAGAATACTAAATGCGCTAAACGGAATCCCTCCACAAAGCATCCAATTATTCGACCAGTCATGGAACAAATGCGAACGATGGAAATAAGATACATGCAAAAATTCGTACACTAATGGCGTCATGCAAAAGTAACGTGTCTTTTATGAATGCCAATTTGATACATTTAAAAATTTAAAGCTTATTCATTCGAAGCTTTTCAAAATTTAAGCAAGGTAAAAAATAATTTTCTTTTCTTCTTTCAAACAATTACAAAGATAATCAAAGCTGTTGTTTAGCTTTCTTTCTTCAATAAATAGCGACATTCTTATAATGGAAAAATATATCAGAAAATAAAATGTGATCAAAATTGCATCGAAAAAAATTTCAATTCTGAAATGCAAATGGAAGCAAAGAAGGGAGGAAAAGAAAGAAAAGTAATTAGAAAAAGATATTAAAAAATGCAAAAACATTTCAAAATGAAAAGAAAAAAGAAGATTAAAAAATAATTTTACAGAAATATTTCATAAAAAGAACATGGAAAAAAAGAAAACTTTTTTTTTTTCTTACAAATTTTTAAAAATTCTTTCTGAAATGAAAAGTGGTTTCATTGAAAATACTGCATCTATTTCAAATGGTCAAAATGATCAGGAAAAAGACAGAGAGAGAGGGAGAGGGAGGGAGGGAGGGAGGGAGGGAGGGAGGGAGAGAGGGAGAGAGAGAGAGAGAGAGAGAGAGAGTGGAATGAAGAGAAAAAGGAGATTATATATATATGTATAAATGATATCACACAAGAAAGCATTATTTTGTCCTCTCAATTGTTAAAAATTCATTGATTTAATAATGATTGTATCTACTAAAAATTCAATGTCATCGTTTTGTATTTAAGTTATTAGGATCAAATTCTAAATTCAAATCAAAATACCGAAATTATAGCTTAAATTCAAATTGAAATTTCAAAACTGAAAAACAACACTTACTTATTTTCCTTACAAAAATAATAACAAACAGATGATAAAAGATAAGTAAATGTCAAAGGTCATTCGTTTTTTTTACCCAAAAATGTTTAAATAAATGATTTGCTCAGCAAAAAAAAAAAAAAAAAAAAAGAAATAAATATGGCCTTGAATTGTTCTCAGCGAACAAAAAAAAAAAAAACAAGAAAAAAGAACGCTTTTCGTCGGCGAATCTTTCTTTTTTTCTTTTCCCTTCCAGCACTCATCTTTCTTCCTTCCTTTCTCTCCCTCTCTCTTTCTCTCTTTGTTTCACAATTCCAATTAAAAAGAATTTTTTTTTTTTTATTACCATGAAAATTCATCTTCCACTTTTTCTCTTTATCTCTCTCTCTCTCTCTTTCTCCATCACACATTTACCACTGGAATTTTTTCTTTTTTCAGCATGAAAATTCATCCCTCTCTCTCTTTTCTCCCCCTTCTTTCACCCTTTATCACTTCAATTAAATTTTTTATCAGCACGAAAATCTACTCAAAAAGCTTTGCAACCACTCTATCCCAATATTTCATTATCAGTTAAATTAATTAAGCACTTTTTTCCTTTCTTTTTTTCTTTTTTTTTTAATTCGGAAGCAGAAGAACAACAACCTGTATTGGTTATAACTTCTTTACAAACAAGTTTTTCTCACCTGTAATTACCAAATTGCTTATAAATTATTCCTATTTTTACGAATTACTCTTCACATTGTCATGAATAAAGCCTTTTTTTTTTTTTTAGGAAAAAGACAAAAAAAAAAAAAAGAATTTGCACTACTTGAGGAGTATTATCGTTATTAATAAATAAACAGATAATGAAATGACCAGTACAAAAAGTAAACAAATAATTATTTAAAAGATAAAAATTAGAATGAGTAAAAAGTACAAAAAAAAAAAAAAAAAAAAGAAAAGGTAGAAATGAATTGATAAATTTTGGAGGACAAACTAATTATCAGAGATGATGAGAATGGAAGAAAGTAGTACATTCAAGAAATTAGCAAAAACTTAAAATATTTCATTTTTTTTTTTCCTTTCTTTTCTTTTATAAGTTGAACGAAATTATTGACTAACAATTGAAGTTGATGAAATTTTCTATTTTCTTTCTTTTTTTTTTGAGGAGAGACAAAAAAAAAAAATTTCTTTTTTTTTTTTTTTTTTTAAACGAAAAGATAAAAATGGATCAAAGAAATGAACGAACAACATCAATGACTGCCCATTTTATGTGAGAAAAAAACGATTCTTTGTTCAAAAAAAAAAAAAAAAAAAAAGAAAAAATTTTTAATCCAAAGGTTGAAAAGAAAGAAAAAAAATAAATTGAATAGGAATAAGAAAAGATATGGAAGTGAAAAAGGCTTTTTTTTTTTTTTTTTTTTTTTTTAAAGCAAAAATTCCACTTCATTTCATTTTTGCTCAGATATAATATATAGATATATATCATATCATATCATATGCTAAATCTATGATAGATGATAAATTTTGGCAAATTAACAAAAAATAAAAAAAAAAAAGTTATTCTAAAAAAGTTAGTTCTTTTTTTTAACAAATCAAAAAGGAAGTTGTGCGGTTAATAGTGTAGCATCAGTCATTACTGAGAGACTAAATATAGTAGTTGTAAAGTTAACTTTTTTCATTAATATATAAAATATCAAATTTGAATAATGAAGAACTATAAATATGCAAATTAATTAAGAATTAATGTTAGTAATCTTAAGAGGAATAAGTAATACTTCAAAAAATGTGATCACTTTTTCTAATTCCTAGTTTTTTTTTTTTTTTTTTCACTTCCCTGTTCAACTTACTTCTCCCAAAATATGTGAATACAGAAAGAATCAATTTAACCTCGAAAAAATAATGAAATTAAAAAAAAAAAAAGCGAGTAAATTCTCTTTTTCTCTTGTTTCAAAAATAATTTTTAAAAATACTTCAGACTAATTGCCGCCATGTAATTTCATCACCTTTAAAAAGGTATTTTAAAATGTCAAATCACTGATAGGAACAAAGAGGAGAAAAAAAAAAAAAACTGAACTTCTTTTTTAATTTAAACTAAGAAAAAAAAAATTTTTTTTTTATTTTGATACTTTCAATGCATAATACGTCGTAATTCATAAATGATCACTCAATTTTCAAATGTTTCCAAGCCATTATCAATGGGGAAATATCGTTAAAAATCTTTTTAAATTTTTAAATAAGAAAATTAAATGAGAAAAATATAAATGAAATTATTTAACAACGATAACGACAAGTAATTATAGATAATGTTAAAGAAATTTTTGAAATTAATAAACGGCAAAAAAAAGAAAAGAAAATTGTTCACTACGTATTGAAGATTTTAGAAAATTTAAAAAATGCAAATCAATTTATATGCCGAAATGTGATATAATAAAAATTGGTAAAATCAGAAGATTATCATCTCACGAAAGCTTCACCGTATTCTTTATCTTTATCACTATCTCTACTTCTTCATCATCTTCATCTTCATCATTTCCATTTCCATTTCCATTTCCATTTCCATCTCCATCTCCATCTCCATCTCCTTGTTCGTCTTTTATCTTTTTCTTCATCCTTTTATTAGTCGTAGCTCTACACCATAAATGAAAGACATAAAAGATAGTATCATTTAACAACTACAACAGATGGCAACAGTACTGAATGTAAAATAGCTACAGGAAGGGTATCATCCTTGACGGATGGCTTATTCAGAACATTATTAGTTTGTCTTCATTCTTTAGAATGAAATAAATTTACTGATATCTTTCAGTAATATATAAATATAAAATCAATAAAGGTAACTTTTAAAATGTTTTATTCCAAAATTTCCCCAATTACAATTTATTTGATTCTCTTTTTCATTTCACTAATTTTTTTTTTTTTTTTT